>JASUUJ010000152.1:0-238306 GCA_030449895.1 Citrus mangshanensis
GTTACGCATTGCTAAACCCCCCAGCGGAAAATGGCTAAAAACGGTGGGTTGAGCCTTGTGGGGGGCGTGGCGAAGTTCGCCCTCCGACTCAGAATGGCCCAAGACTTACAACCGTGGTGCCAAATGGCCATATGATAGCCGCTTAAAATTACGCTCAAGGTCGGAACTAAAGTCCTCCCCGCGAAAAATGGCCAAAACGGTGGCAAGTAGTAGCCTGGTGGGGGTGTGGGCTAAGTTTGTCCGCCGGATCTGAATGGCCCGAGACTCGCGACACCTCCAGCTAAAAATAGGCCACGGGCACAGTCACACATGAGAAGGCCTGGTTGTTGCATTAAAACCCACTCATGAAAAATGGCCAAAAACGGTGGCTATAGCTCCCAGGGGGCGTGGCTAAGCCCATCCATTGATCTGAATGGCCCTGAGACTTTGGGTGGTCTCACGTGCCAAAGATAAATACGGTAAAGCCGCCATGACAAAAATTAGCAAAACCGAACGATGCTAAACCCCCAGCTGAAAAATTGCCAAAACGGCATAATATAGCCTTGGTGGGGAAGCATGAAGAAGTCCACATTCACTTGGACCGAATGGTTTCGAATACTTATGGTGGCTCCAGAATAAAAACACATGGGACTGGATTTATTCCAAAAATTAGCGCCCATATCGGGAAGGCAGTGGTCAAAAACCCAGCGAAAATGGCCAAAAACGGTGGGCTAGCCCCTGTGGGGTGGGCTGAGTCCGCCTGGACTCCCGGTCGGCCTAAGAGCATTCTGGGTGGCCTCCGTGCGCCCAAAATAGCTTACCGGACAGACGCTACCAAAAATTATTCAAGGTTGGAAAGCAACTTCCAGCGAAAAATGGCTAAAAACTGGTGGAACATAGCCTTGGTGGGGGGCAATAGGTTCGTCTACTGGACTCGAATGGCCCGAGACTTTAAGCGGAAAGCTCCAGGTGCTGGGCAAAATAGGCCACGGCACTGGCCGCCTAAAATTAGGGTCTGAAGGTCAGCATCTCCAAACCCACCTGCGTAAAATGCACAAACTGGGTGGCTATAGCCCAGGGGGGCGGGCGGAGTTCGTCTAGACCTTGAATGGTCCAGATCTCTGGGTGGCCAATCGCGGAGCTGAAAAATAGGGCACGGCAAAGCCGCCAGATAAAAATTAGCAGCCGGTCGATCCAAAACCAAGGAAAATGGCCAAAAACGGTGGGTCATATTTCTGCGCAGCCGCCAGCTTGGCCTGACCGAATGGCCTCAGACTTATGGCGGCCTCCAGAAAGTAAATTGAAGCACTGCATAGCCTGACCCAAAATTAGCGCCCAATGGTCGGGTGCCAAACCTCCAGCGAGCAAAACAATGGCTAAAAACGTGGTGGGTTGAGGCAAGGGCCCTGGTGGGGGCGTATGAGGCCCTATTCACTGAATGGCCCCAGATTCTCATGGGCGTGGCCTCCACAAAAATAGCCGCCAAGAGGCTCAGCAGCCTGGTGGCCCAGCGGCTGCAAAATGAAGGACGGGTGCCAAAACCCACAAGCGAAATGGCTAAACGGGTGGGAAGATAGCCTTGTGGGGGCGTGGGCGAGGGTTCGTCTCACTGACCTGAATGGCCCGAGACTGCCAGCCTGTGGTGCCAAAAATAGCGCATGGCACGTCGCGTCTTAAAAATTAGCTGGGCGCCAAGGTCAAAGCACAAAACCCACCATGAAAATGGCAAACGGTGGGAAGCATAGCCCTTTGTGGTGGGCGGGAGCGAGGTTCATCTCACTGGACTGAATGGCCCAAGACTATGTGGCAGCCCCTGTGCCAAAAAGGAGCACATGCACTGTCAGCACTAAAATTAGCGCCCAAGGTCTGGGATCCAAACCCAACAGCTTTAGAAAATGGCAATAAACGGGTGGGCTATAGCCTCTATGGGGCGGCTAAGTTCATCTACCGGACCTTGAATAACTGAGATCAGTGGGTGGCCTCCGCGGTGCCAAAGAGAGTCATACAGAGTCGCCATTAAAAAATTAGCGCTCATGGTCGGGTGCCAAAAACTCCTATGGAAAATGGCTAAACGTGGTGGCCTATAGCCTTGGTGGAGGTAGGAGTGGTTCTGTCCACTGGATTCCTGAATGGCCCGTGACTTTATGGATGGCCCATGTTCCAAAAATAGACACGGCAACAGCCATTTAAAATTAGCTACCCTTTAAGGCTCAGAAGTTAAACCCACAAGTGAGTAAAACATGTAAACTGGTGGCTATAGCCTTGTGGGGGCGTGATGAGGTTCACCCTCCGACCTCGAATGGCCCGAGATCCTTGGGTGGCCTACGGGAAGCCAAAAAAGGGCCACGGCATAGCCGCCGCTTAAAAATTAGCTGCCTCTTCAAGGTCGGGGTTCCAAACCCCTGGCGCAAATGGCTAAAACGCGGTGTAAGTGATAGGGGCCCGTGGGGGTGTGGGCGGTTTGTCCACGCCTGACTTGAATGGCCCAGATTCTCAGGGCGCTCAGCCGGGCCAGGCCGACGGCAGCCGCTACCAGGTAGCGTCAAGGTCGGGTATTAAAACCCACCTGCGAAAATGGCTAAAAACGGGTGGGTTATAGCTGGGGCAGAAGAACATATCCTTTCGACTGGAATGGCCTGAGACTTTTGGTGGTCTCCAGCTAAAGATAGGCCACTTGGCAAAGCCGGGCTGACAAATTCGCAACCAAGGTCGATGCCAAAACCCCCAGTGGAAAAATGCCGAAAAACGGGTGGCTTATAGCCTTGGTGGGGCGAACAGTGTCTGGCCGCCTGACTCGGAATGGCCCGAGATTTTGTTGGCAGCCTCCGTAGCTGGGCAAATAGGCCACTTAACGGTTGCGCCAGCACTAGCGCCCGAAGGTCGGGGTCTCAAACCCACCCAGCGAAAAATGAAAAACGGGTGGCCATAGCCTCTTGGTAAAGGAAGTGAGGTTCGTCCACGATCAGAAACCCGAGACTTTGCGCCAGCCTCCCAGCTAAAGGCTACGGGCAACGGCCATGCCTTAAAAATTAGTGCCCGGAAGGTCGGGGTTCCAAACCCACCAGCGAAAAATGAAGCAAAAAACTGGTGGCTATAGCCTGGTGGGGCGTAAGAGGTTCGGCCTCCGCTGACTCGGAATGTCTGAGATTGTTGGCAGCCCAGAAGCAAGAAAGTGACGGCACAAGCTGGTACTTAAAATTAGCTAAACAAGAAGTCGGGGTTCCAAAACCACCAGCGAAAAATGGCAAAAACGGGTGGGCTATAGTCGGTGGGGCAGCGCGTTATAAGTTCGCCTTGACTCGTGAATGGCCCGTAGACTTTATGGGCGCCTCCGTGGTGTTGTTAGCTAATGGCGCAGCTGCGTCTAAAAATTAGCCGCCCAAGGTCGGGCCCAAAAAACCCACCAGCCGAAAACGGCTAAAAACGGTGGGCTATAGCCTTGTGGGGGTATGTAAGTCTGGTCCACTACACTGAATGACCTTTAGACTTATAAGTGCCTCAGGTAAGCAAATAGCCAGACGGGCACAGCCATGATCTGAAAACTAGCTTTTCCAAGGTCGGGTTCAAAAAACCCACCAGCGGAAAATGGCCAAAACGGGTGGGCGAGAGCTCATGGGGCATAAGTCAGCCTGGACTTAATGGCCCAGATTTCAGGGTGGCCTCCGTGGCGCCAAAAATTACACGGGCAAAGCCGTGACAAAAATTAGCTTGGCGGTTAAGGTTGGGATCCCAAACCCCATGTACAAACACAAAAACGGGTGGCCATAGCCTTGGTGGGGGCGCATGGGTTCGTCCGGACTCAGAATGGCCCGAGATTTATGGCGGTCTCGTAAAGCAGGGCTAGGCCACGGTACAGCCGCATCAAAATTATGCTCGAAGGTCGGGGTCCAAACCCACCAGCGGAAAGGCTGGGCACCGGTGGCGAGCCTGGTGGTGGGAAGGCTAAGTTCGGTCTGCCGGACTCGGTGACAGTTCGAGACTTTATGGGTTGCCTCCCAGGCACAAAATAGGGCTAATGACAAAAAGCTTACACAAAAATTAGCGGTCGGGCTGGGATCCCAAAACCCCCCAGCGGAAAATGGCCAAAAACGTGGTGGGCTATAGCCTTGGTGGAAGGTGATGAAGTTCAAGGGGTCTTGACTCAGAATGGCCCGAGACTTCATGCTACCCTAGCAAATTGGCCACTGGGCATAGTCATACTAAAAATTAGCGCCCGATGGTCGGGTGCCAAACCAGCTGGAAAATGTCCAAAAACGATGGGCTATAGCCTTGGTGGGGGCGTACGGTTCGCTTTGCCGGAACACCCGGAATGGCCCAAGACTATGGGCGGCCTGCGGTGCTGGGTAATAGGCCACGGCACAGCTGGCTACCAAAATTAGCGCCTGGTCGGGTACCAAAACCCACCAGCTGAAAAATGGCCAAAACGGTGGCCTATAGCCTGGCTCATGGCTAAGTTCGGTCCGCCGACTCGAATGGCCCCAGATTTTGCAGCGCATGCCTCAGAGCCGGGGGCTGAGTCCACGGGACAGACGTGCTCAAAATTAGGTTCTGGCCGAGTGGTGCCAAAACCCCCCATTATAAATGGCAAAAAAATCAGGGCTTAGGCACAGCTCCTTAGAGGGGCGGTGGGAGAGTTACGTATTGCCTGGGTCCGCCTTGGACCACAATGGCCCGAGACTTATGGCATGTAGCTGGGCAAAATTGACACGGGTAGAGCCACGCCCAAAATTAGCTACTCAAGGTGGGGTGCCAAAACCCCGCGAAAATGGGCCAAAAACGTGTGGGCTTATAGCCCCCAAGTGGGGCGTGGCAAGTGGAGTTCACTGTCCGCTTGGTCCACTAGGAATGGCCCGAGACTTCTTGCGGTCGGCCTCCCGTGGTGCCAATAGGCCACTGGCACAAACTCGCCATAAAAATTAGCAACCAAGCTGCCGGTTGCCAAAACCCCCCAGTGAAAAATGAACCAAACGGGTGGGCTATAGCCTCATGGGGGGGCGTGGCGAAAGTTTCGTCCGCCTGACTGGAATGGCCCTAGACTTTACGGCCCCTCCGTGTGCCAAAATGCGGGGAGCCAGCTGGCACAGCCGCCTAAAAATTAGCACCCTGGCCGGGTTGCCAAAACCCCACGGAAAAATAACGGCTAAAAACGTGGGCTATAGCCTCCTAGGAAGCGATGTTCTGTCCATTGGATTCGAATGGCCCGAGAATTTGGGGGCGGCTCCGTGCCAATAATAGGACACGGGACAGACGCCTACCAAAATTAGCTGCCGCAAGGCCGGGCAAACCCCAGCGAAAAATGGCTAAAAACGGGTGGGCTATAGCCTTGGGTGGGGGTGGGCGAGGTTCTCCTCTGCCGACTCGAATGCTCCCCAACTTTGCGAAGGCGTGGTCTCAGCAAAAATTGACAAACGGGATAGCCGCCGTTTAAAAATTAGTTTCATGCCCAATGGGGAAGGTCCCAAAACCCCCCTGAGCTGAAAATGGCCAAAACGTGGGCTAAACAGTAGCTTACTGGTGGGGGCGCGGCGGTTCGTCCGGACTCAGAATGGCCCGAGACTTTGCGACGTCCGTGGTGTTAAAAATAGCCACGGCCACAGTCGCGCCTAAAATTAGCTGCCTAGGTCGAGGTCCAAAACCCACCAGCGAAAAAGCTAAAAAAAATTGGTAAGGTGTCTTATAGCCTGGTGGGGGCGTGGCGAGTTCTGCCCGCCGGATCTCGGTACCTGACACACACGCCTTAGACTTTATGCGGTGGCCTCCGTGCAGCCAAAAATAGCCACGGGCAAAGCTGCGACATTGTAAAATTTAGAAGCGGTGTCAAGGTCGGGATCCCAAAAAACCCCCTATGAAAAAAATGGCTAAAACGGGTGGCTATAGCAGAGCTCTGGGCGCGCGTTATGGTTCGCCCCCACCTCAGAATGGCCCGAGATTTTGCGGGCGGCCCTCCAGGTGTTAAATAGCCACGGCCACAGCCGCGCTTAAAATTAGCCGCCCAAGGTCAATGAGGTTCCAAACCCACCAGCGGAAAAAGGCTAAAAACGGTGTGGCTATAAATTTCATGGGGGCGTGGCGATGTCTGTCCACTGGACTGCATGGCCCGAGACTTATGCGTGGCCTCCGTGCGCCAAAAACAGGCTGCCACGGGCCGCGCAAAGCCGCGCACGTTAAATTTAATGTCGAAGCCGGTCGGGATCCCAAACCCTCTAGCGAAAAATGGCTAAAAACGGGTGGCTATAAATTGGTGCGGCGATAAGTTCGCCTCCTCCCACTCAGAATGGCCCGAGACTATGGCGGACGGCCTCCAGGCTAAGCAAAATTGGGTCACTGGGCATAGTGCGCCAAAAAGTTGAGCGCCTGATGATGGTCGGGTGCCAAAACCCCAGCGGAAAATGGCTAAAAACGTGGTGGAGCTATAGCCTTGGTGGGGGTGGCGGTAGCGTCGTCTCACTGACTCAGGAATGGCCCGAGACCCCGCGGGCGCTCCAAAAATAGCTAGGTCAGGCAAACCGGCACCCAAAAATTAGCGATCAAGGTTTGGTTGGCAAAGTGAAACCCCTAGTGGAAAAATGGCTAAAAACGTGGTGGCTTATAGCCTTGGTGGGGAAGGTTCATCCGCCTCGACTTAATGGCTTCAGAGACTTTCGGTAGGCCCCGTGGGCTGTAAAAATAGCTAATGGTGCAAGCCGCGCACAAAAATTAGCAGCCGATATTGATGGTCGATCCCAAACCCCCAGCGAGAAATGGCTAAAACGGGTGGTTAGCGGCCTTGTGGGGGGCGCATGATGGTTCGTCCGCCTTCGGACTCAGAATGCCTCAGACTTCGCAAGCGGCCTCCGTGTGCCAAAATAGGCCACGGGCACAGACGCCACTTAAAAATTAGCTCTCAAGGTCGGTTCCAAACCCAACAGCGAAAATGGCCAAAAACGGTGGCTATAGCCTGGTGGGGCGTAATAAGTTCGTCCTCACTGGACTGGAATGGCCCGAGACTTTGTGGGTGGCCTCCAGAATGCAAAAAATAGGCCACGGCAAAGCCGCACACAAAATTAGTGGCCGAAGGTCGATCCCAAACCCCCAGCTTCATGAGAAATGGCCAAAAACGGGTGGGCTATAGCCTTGGTGGAGGCGGGCGAAGTTCGTCCACTGGACTCAGAATTGCCCGAGACTTATGGGGCGGCCCCGGTGTGCTGTAAAGCAAGGCGACGGGCACAGCCGCGCCTAAAAATTAGCGCCGGGTTGCGGGTCTCCAAAACCCACCAGCGGAAAATGAAAACTACCAAAACGGTGGATATGTAGCCTTGGTGGGGGCGTGGCGGTTCGTCTCACTGGACCTGGAATGGCCCGAGACTTTGTGGTGGCCTCGTGGCGCAAAATAGGCCACGGCAAAGCGCAAAAATTAGTGGCCGAAGGTCGATCCCAAAACCCCGCTGGGAAAAATGGCCAAAAACGGGTGGGGTTGGTATAGCCTTGTGGGGCGTTAAGGTTCGCCCTCCCGACTCTAATGGCCTAGACTTATGGGCGCCCCATGTGCCAAAATAGGCCACGGGCACAGCCGCACCTAAAATTAGCGCCCAAGGTCGGGTTTCAAAACCCACCAGCGGAAAATGGCTAAAAAACGGGTGGGCTATAGCCTTGGAAGTGGGGCGCATGGCGAAGTTCGGTCACTGATTCCTGGGCATGGCCCGAGACTTTGCGTGCCCCTCCTGTGTTGCAAAGAAAATAGCCATGGACAGGTGCGCCTAAAAATTAGCTGTCCAAGGCCGGGGGTGCCAAAAAGCAACCTCCCCAGCGGAAAATGGCCAAAAACGGGTGGCTATAGCTTTGGTGGGGGGCGTTGGTTCGTCCGGACTCGAATGGTCCGAGACTTCATGCCGGCCGCTGTGTGCCAAAAAGGTAGGCCACTAAAAGGGCACAGCCCCCGCCCCAAAAATTAAAGTGCCTAAGGTTGGGATCCCAAAACCCTCAGCGGAGAAATGCTAAAAACGGGTGGCTTATACCATGCCTGTGGGGGCGTGGTCATCGCACTGGGACTCAATGGCCGAGACTTTATGGCGGCCTAGGCTGTGCTGTAAAATAGGCCAATGACACAGCCGCCTAAAATTAGCTACTGCCAAGGTCAGGGTTCCAAAACCCACCAGCGAAAATGGCTAAAAACGGTGGGCTATAGCCTTGTGGGGGCGTATGGTTCGTCACTGGACTCGGCATGGCCCGAAATGACTTTGCAGACACTTGGTGGCCTCAAGGGCGCTAAAATAGGCTACGGATGCAAAGCCGACAAAATTAGCGGTCCGAAGGTCGGATCCCAAACCCCCAGCGAGAAATGGCCAAAACAGACGTGGGCTATAGCCTGGTGCGTTAAGTTCATTCTGACTCAGAATGGCCGGAGACTTTGCGGGCGGCCCCATGTGCCAAAAAGAGACCACAGGCTCAGCCGCCTAAAATTAGCCCCAAGGTCGTGGGATCCCAAAACCCACCAGCGGAGAAATGGCCAAAAACCATGGTGGGGCTATAGCCTGGTGGGGGCGTGGGCTAAGTTCGTCTCGCCTCGGACTCGGTGAAGGTCAGAGACTTGCGGTGGCCTCCGTGGTGCCAAAATAGCTACGGGACAGATGCTAAAAATTAGCTGTCCGAAGGCCAAAAGCAAATCCCCCATCGAAATGGCCAAAAACGGGTGGGGCTATAGCCTTGGTGGGGGCGCATGGTTCGTCAACTCTCCTCCTGACTGAATGGCCCGAGACTTCATGGGCCGGCCTCTGTGGTGCCAAAAATAGGCCACGGCACAGCCCCGCCTCAGAAATTAGTGCCCAAGGTCGGGATCCCAAACCCCAGCGGAGAAATGGCCAAAAACGGTGGCTGGCTATAGCCCAGGGCGTGGCGTGGTTCGTCCAGCTTGACTCGTAATGGCCGGGAGATTGCGGGCGGCCCATGTGGCAAAAAAGCCACGGGCACAGCCGCGCCCAAAAATTAGCCCTCAAGGTCGGGGGTTCCAAAACCCACCAGCTGAAAAAATGGCCAAAAACGGGTGGGGGTATAGCCTTGAGGGGCGGGCGAAGTTCGTCCCGCCATTGGACCCTTAATGGCCCTAGACTTAGGGTGGCCTTCGCACCAAAATAGGCCACGGCAAAGCCGCACACAAATTAACGGGCCGATGGTCGGGATCCCAAAACCCCAGCGAGAAATGGCACAAAAACGGTGGTGGCTTATAGCCTGGTGGGGGCGTGGCGGTTCGCCCCTCCGACTCAGAATGGCCCGAGACTTTGCGTGGCGGCCTCCCAAAATTGGCCACGGGCATAGCCGCGCCCAAAAATTAAAGTGCTCCGATGGTCGAAAGCAAACGCCCCAGAAAAATGTACAAAAACGTATACAGTGGGCCTTGGCCCATGGTGGGTGCAGGCGGTCTGGTCCGCTCGGACTCAGAATGGCCCGAGACTTTGCAGGGCGGTCTGTGGTACTAAAAAAGCTAGGCAACAGACGCGGCTAAAAATTAGCAAGGCCGGGGTACCAAAACCCCCAGCCTAAAATGGCCAAAAATCGGGAGCCTTGGTGGGGTGGTGAAGTTCATCCACTGGGAATGGTCCCGAGACTTTGCAAGGCCCGTGCCAAAAATAGGCCACGGGACAGACACGCCCAAAAATTTGCGTCCTGATATGGGTGCCAAACCCCCAGCGAAAATGGCCAAAACGGTGGGCTGATAGCCTTGGTGGGGCGCGATAGTTCGCCCTCCGGACTCGAATGGTCTAAGACTTTTCTATACTGGTCCTCCAGTGGTGCCAAAAATAGCCACGGGCACAGCCGCCACACTTAAAATTAGCCCCGAAGGTCGGGTTCCAAACCCACCAGCGGAAAAGGCCTAAAACGGGTGGGCTATAGCCTTGGTGGGGGCGTAATGGTTCATCCGCCGGACTCTTGGAATGGCCCGAGACTTTGTGGGTGGCCTCCGTGCGCCAAAAATAGCCATGGGCAAAGCCACAAGCACAAAATTAACAAACCGTAGGTCGGGATCCCAAAACCCCCAGCTGGAGAAATGGCCAAAAACGGTGGGCTATAGCCTTGGTGGGGGCGCGAAGCCTGGCCTCGCCGGACTCGAATGGGCCGAGACTGGCGGCCGGCCTCCGTGTAAGCAAAATAGCCACAGTGCAAAGCCACAAAAATTAGTGGTCAAGGTCCGGGATCCCAAACCCCAGCGGAGAAATGGCCAAAAACGGGTGGCTATAGCCTGTGGGGGGCGTGGGCGAGTTCCCGCCTCGGACCTAGAATGGCCCGAGACTCATGGGCGGCCTCCGAAAGTTAAAATAGGCCCTGGCAAAGCGCGCCAAAATTAGCGCCCGAAGGTCGGGTCAAAGGGCCCACCAGCGGAAAAATGGCCAAAAATGGGTGGTTCTATAGCCTTGGTGGGGGGCGTTGATAAGTTTGTCCGGACTCGAATGGCCCGAGACTTTGCTGGGCGGCCCCGAGTGTAAAATAGGCTATGCATAGCCGCAGCCTAAAAATTAAATGCGCTGATGGTCCGCTGCAAAAACCCCCAGTGGAAAATGGCCGGCAAACGATATGGGCTGGCAGCCTTGGTGGGGCGTGGAGAAGTTCCGTCCGCTGACCTTAATGGCCCGAGACTTTATGCGAGGCTCCACAGTGCCAAAAAAATAGGCCAGGGCAAACCAAGTCTAAAAATTAGCGCCAAGGCTCGGGTTGCCAAAACCCCCAGTGGAAAATGGCACAAAAACGGTGAATATATTCATGGCTATAGCGGTGGGGGCGGGCGAGGTTGTCCGCCCGACTCCGGAATGGCCCTCGAGACTTTATGGGCAGCCTCCCGTGCCAAAAATAGGCTTCACTGGGCATGGACGCGCCTTAAAAATTAGCGCCAAGGTCGGGTTCCAAAACCCACCAGCGGAAAATGGCCAAAAATGGGTGGGCTTATAGCCTGGTATGAGTTCGGTCTGCCAAACCTAATGGCCTCTGAGACTTTCTTTGGTCCTCCGTGGTACAAAAAATAGGCCATTGGAAAAGCTCACAAGACAAAAATTAACAGCCGTAGGTCGATCCCAAAACTCCCCAGCGGAGAAATGGCCAAAAATGGGTGGGCTTATAGCCTTGGTGGGGGCGAAGGTTCTGTCCGGCCTGGACCTCGCGTAGAATGGCCCGAGACTTTGCGCGGTTGGCCTCCGTGCTGTAAAGAATAGGCCACGATGCACAGCCGCCACCCAAAAATTAGTGTTCAAGGTCGGGGTTCCAAAACCAACCAGCTTGAAAATGGGCTAAAAACTGGGTGGGCTATAGCCTCTGGTGGGGCGTGGCGAAGTTCATCCGCCGGACTCAATGGCCCGAGACTTTATGCGGGCCTCCGTGGCAAAATAGGCCTCGGGCACAGCCACCTTAAAAATTAGTTTTCGCCCCAAGGTCGGGTTCTGAAGGGCCCACCAGCGAAAAATGGCCAAAACGGGTGGTCTATAGCCTTGGTGGGGGCGTTGAAGTTTGTCCTCCTGGACTCGAATGGCTCGAGACTTTGCGGCGCCTCTGTGTGCCAAAATAGGCCTCGGCACAGCCGCCTAAAAATTAGCGCCAAGGTCAGGGGTTCAAGGGCCCAACAGCGAAAAATGGCCAAAAACTGGTGGCTCCAGCCTGGTGGGGGCGTGGCATAAGTTTGTCCTCCTGGACTCAGAATGGCCCGAGACTTTGCGGCGGTGCTCAAAAAATAGCCACGGCAAAGCTCCCAAAATTAGCGGCCGAAGGTCGGGATCCCAAAACCCCCAGCGAAAAAATGGCCAAAAACGTGGGCTATAGCCTGGTGGAGGCGTGGCGAAGTTCGTCCGCTCGGACTGGAATGGTCCGAGACTTTGCGGGCGGCCTCCGTGAGCTAAAATAGCCAGGGGCAAAACCGCGCTAAAAATTAGCGTGCACCAAGGTCCAAAAACCCCCAGTGGAAAAATGGGCAAAAACGGGTGGGCATAGCCTTGGGGGCGCGAGGTTCGGTCCGCCCCGGACTCTGAATGGCCCGAGACTTGCATGGCAGCCTCCGTGTGCCAAAATAGGCTGGCACGGACGACGCCTAAAAATTAGCGCCTAAGGTCAGGGTTCCAAAACCCACCAGCGGAAAATGGCCAAAAATGGGTGGGCTTATGTATGGAAGGCGGGCGAGTTCGTCCCGCCAAACTCGGAATGGCCCGAGACTTCTCTGGGTATCCCCGTGGTGCCAAAAATAGGCCACGGCAAAGCCACAAACAATTAACAGCCGTAGGTCGATCCCAAACCCCCCAGCTAAGAAATGGCCAAAAACGGTGGGCTATAGCCTTGGGGGCGCGGGAGTTCGTCTCGCCAAACTCTGGAATGGCACGAGACTCTGGGTGGCCTCAGCCAAAGGAAGGCCAATAGGACAAAGCCGCGCCAAAAATTAGCGAAGGTCGGGATCCCAAAACCCCCAGCGGAAAATGGCCAAAAACGGTGGGCTGCCTTGGTGGGGGAAGCATGGTTCGTCCTGGATAATGGCCCGAGACCTTTGCGCCGCCTCCGTGGTGGCAAAAATAAGCCACGGCAGAGCCGCGCCTAAAAATTAGCGCCCAAGGTCGGGGGTTCCAAAACCCACCATGTGAAAAAGGCTAAAAACGGGTGGGCTTATAGCCTTGTGGGGGCGTGGGGCGAAGTTCGTCCGCCGGACTCGGAATGGCCCGAGACTTTGTGGGTGGCCTACGTGCGCCAAAAATAGGCCAAGGGCAAAGCCGCACACAAAAATTAGCGGCCGAAGGTCGGGATCCCAGAACCCCCCAGCGGAGAAATGGCCAAAAAACGGGTGGTCTATAGCCTTGGTGGGGGGCATGGGCGAAGTTCATCCGCCGGACTCAGAATGGCCCGAGACTTTATGGCAGCCTCCCGTGGTGCCAAAAATAGCTTAATGGCAAAAAGCCGCACAAAAATTAGCGGTCAATCGGATCCCAAAACCCCCAGCGGAGAAATGGCCAAAAACGGGTGGGTTATAGCCTTGGTGGGGGCGTGGCTTGGTTCGTCCGCTTGGACTGTAATGGTCCGAGACTTTGCGGCGGCCTCAGAGTGTGCCAAAAATAGCCACGCCACAGCCGCGCCTAAAAAAATTAGCGCTCCAAGGTCAGGGTTCCAAAGCCCACCAGCGAAAATGCACAAAAACGGTGGGCTATAGCCTTGGTGGGGGCGCGATGACGCTTTGTCCTCCGACTCGACTGGCCCGAGACTTTGCGCCTCCGTGTGCCAAAAAAGGCCACGGCATAGCTACGCCCAAAAATTAGCACCCGATGGTCGGGTGCCAAAACCCCCAGCGAAAAATGGCCGAAAAACGCGTGGGCTATAGCCTTGTCGGGGCGCAATGGGAAGCGGTTCGTCCACGCCACTGCAGAATGGCCCGAGACTTTTGCGGGCGGCCTCCGTGGTGCCAAAATAGCCACGGCCACAGCCGCGCCTAAAAATTAGCGCCCAAGGTCGGGTTCCAAAACCCACCAGCGAAAATGGCCAAAACTGGTGGGCTATGCCTTAGGGGGGCGCGAAGTGAGTTCGTCCGCCAAACCCGGAATGGACCGAGACTTTCTGGGTGGCCTCCAGCCAAAATAGGCCACGGGCAAATCCGCGCCAAAAATTAGCGGCCGATGGTCGGGATGCCAAAACCCCAGCGGAAAATGGTCAAAACCAGGGTGGCTTATAGCCTTGGTGGGGGCGCTAAAGTCTGGCGGCCCGTCCGGACTCAGAATGGCCCGAGACTTTGCGGCCGCCTCCGTGCCTGCCAAAAATAAGCCACGGCACAGTCACGCTAAAATTAGCTACGCCCAAGGTCGGGGTTCCAAAGCCCACCAGCGGAAAATGGCCAAAAACGGGTGGGCTGGCTTAGCCTTGGTGGGGGCGTTGAAGGTTTGTCCTCCGGACTCAGAATGGCCAGAGACTTTATGCGCCCTCCGTGGCAAAAATAGCCACGGGCATAGCCGCGCTAAAATTAGCAATCTGATGGTCGTGGGTGCCAAAACCCCAGCGAAAAAATGGCCGAAAACGTGTGGGCTATAGCCTTGGTGGGGGCGTGGCTAAGTTCGTCCGACTCATAATGGCCCGAGACTTTGCGGGCGGCTCCAGTAAAAATAGGCCACGGCCACAGCCGCGCCTAAAAATTAGCGCCAAGGTCGGGTCCAAAACCCACCAGCGAAAATTGCCAAAACCGGTGGGCTATAGCCATGCGGGGCGTGGCGGAGTTCGTCCGCCAAACTCGGAATGGACCGAGACTTTCTGGGTGGCCTCCGTGTTAAAAATAGGCCACGGGCAAAGCCGCCCAAAATTAGCGGTCAAGGTCGGATGCCAAAACCCCAGCGGAAAAATGGCCAAAAACGGGTGGGCTATAGCCTTGGTGGGGGCGCATGAAGTTCGACCTCCGGACTCTAATGGCCCGAGACTTTGCGGCCAGCCTCCGTGTGCCAAAATAAGCCACGGGCACAGCCGCGCCTAAAAATTAGCGCAAGGTCGGGGTTCCAAACCCACCAGCGGAAAAAGGCCAAAAACGGGTGGGCTATAGCCTGGGGGGGCGTTAGTTTGTCCTCCGACTCGAATGGCCTTTAGAGACTTTGCAGGCTCTGTAAAAATAGGCCACGGGCATAGCCGCAAAAAATTAGCACCCGATGGTCGTGGTGCCAAACTCCCAGCGGAAAATGGCCGAAAACGCTTGGCAATATAGCCTTGTGGGGCGTGGCGGTCCGTCGGACTCAGAATGGCCCGAGACTTGCGGCGGCTCCGTGGTGCCAAAATAGGCCAGGGGCAAAACCACGCCCTGTAAAAATTAGCGATCAAGGCCGGTTGCCAAACCCCAGTGGAAAAAAGGCCAAAAACGGGTGGGGTATAGCCTTTGGGGGGCGTGGCGAAGTTCAACTGGACCTTAATGGCCCGAGACTTTGCGGCGGCCTCCGTGGTGCCAAAATAGGCGATGCGCAGCCGCGCCTAAAAATTAGTGCCCGAAGGTCGGGTTCCAAAACCAACCAGCGGAAAATGGCCAAAAACGGGTGGGCTATAGCCTGTGGGGCGGGTTCGTCCCACTGGACTCGGAATGGCCCGAGACTTTGTGGGTGGCCTCCGTTCGCCAAAAATAGGCCACGGACAAAGCTGCGCACAAAAATTAGCGGCCGAAGGTCGGGATCCCAAAACCCCCCAGCGGAAAAATGGCCAAAAATTGGGGCGGCTATAGCCTTGGCGGGGGGCGTTCTGGTCCCTCCGACCTGAATGGCCCGAGACTTTGCGCAGCCTCCAGTGGTGCTAAAATAGCTGCACGGCACGGCCGGTCTAAAATTAGAGCCCGAAGGTCGGGTTTCCTCAACCCACCTGCGGAAAAAGGGCCAAAAAACGGGTGGGCTATAGCCTTGGTGGGGGGCGTGGGCGGAGTTCGTACGCCGGACACGGAATGGCCCGAGATCTTTGGTGGCCTCCGTGGTGCCAAAATAGGCCACGGGCATAGACGCGCCCAAAAATTAGCGTCCGAAGGCTTGGGTGCCAAATCCCCAGCGGAAAAATGGCCAAAAACGGTGCGCTATAGCCTTGGTGGGGGGCGCGAGGTCTCGTCATGACTCAGAATGGCGCGAGACTTTGTGGGCAGCGTCCGGTGCAAAATAGGCCACGGCCACGGACGCACCTAAAAATTAGCGCCCAAGGTCGGGTTCCAAACCCACCAGCGGAAAAATGGCCAAAAACGGTGGGCTATAGCCTTGGTGGGGGCGGGGCGGAGTTCGCTCACGCTAAACTCCGAATGGGCCGAGACTTTCTGGGTGGCCTCCGCTGCAAAAGCCCACGGCCAAAGCCGCCCCCAAAAATTAGCGGTCAAGGTCGGGATCCCAAACCCCAGCGAAAAATGGCCAAAAACGGGTGGGCTATAGCCTTGTGGGAGGCGTGGGCGAAGTTCGTCCGCCTGACTCGGAATGGTCCAGACTTGGGGCAGCCTCCGCGGTGCCAAAATAGCCACGGGCAAAGCCGCACACAAAAATTAGTGCCCAAGGTCGATCCCAAAACCCCAGCGGAGAAATGGCCAAAAACGGGTGGGCTATAGCCTCTGGTGGGGGCGTGCAAGTTCGTCTGCCGGACTCAGAATGGGCCGAGACTTTGCGGGCGGCCTCCGTGTGCCAAAAATAGGCCACATCCACAGCCGCGCCCAAAAATTATCGCCCGAAGGTCGGGGTTCCAAAGCCCCCCAGCGGAAAATGGCTAAAAACGGGTGGGCTATAGCCTTGTGGGGGGCGTTATGGTTTGTCCTCCGACTCAGAATGGCCCGAGACTTTGCGGGCGGCCTCCGTGGTGCCAAAATAGGCTATAGGCAAAGCCGCGCCCAAAAATTAGTGAATGGTCGGGTGCCAAAACCCCTAGTGGAAAAATAGCCGAAAACGTGTGGGCTATAGCCTTGTGGGGGCGTGGCGAAGTTCGTCCACTGACTCAGAATGGCCCGAGACTTTGGGGCGGCCCGTGTGCCAAAATAGGCCACGGCCACAGCCGCGCCTACTAAAATTAGCCCTAAGTCGGGGTTCCAAAGCCCACCAGCGGAAAATGGCCAAAAACGGTGGGCTATAGCCTTGGTGCGGGCGTTATTAAGTTTGTCCTCGGACTCGTAATGGCCCGAGACTTTGCGGTGGCTTCTGCAGGTTAAAATAGGCCACGGGCATAGCCGCACCAAAAATTAGCACCCGATTGTCGGGTGCCAAAACCCCAGCGAAAATGGCCAAAAACCCGGGGCTATAGCCTCAGTGGGGGCGGGCGGCTCTGGCCCGCCTCGGACTGGGCCCGAGACTTTGCGGCGGCCTCCGTGTGCCAAAAATAGGCCAGGGTTAAACCGCTTAAAAATTAGCGACTCAAGGCAGCTAAAACCCCAGTGGCAAAAAAAGGCCAAAAACGGGTGGGCTATAGCCTTGGTGGGGTGGGGCGGTCGTCCGCCTGGACTCGGAATGGCCCGAGACTTTGTAGGCGGCTCCGCTTGCTGTGGCCAGGCCACTACGGCACTGCCGCGCCTAAATTAGCGCCCAAGGTCGGGTTCCAAAACCCACCAGCGAAAAATGGCCAAAAACGGTGGGCTATAGCCTTGGTGGGGGGCGTTGGCGGTTCGTCCGACTCGTAATGGCCCGATTGCGGCGGCCCGTGGTGCAAAATAGACCACGGGCACAGCCAAGACAAAAATTAGCGCCCAAGGTCGGGTGCCAAAACCCACCAGAGGAAAATGGCCAAAAACGGGTGGGCTATAGCCTTGGTGGGAGGCATGGGCGGTTCGTCTCGGACCGAATGGCCCGAGACTTTGTGTGGCCTCCGTGCAAAAAAATAGCCACGGGAACAGCTGCACCTAAAAATTAGCGCCCTCATGGGTGCCAAACCCCAGCGAAAATGGCCAAAAAACGAGTGGGCTATAGCCTTGTGGGGGCGTGGGGTTCGCCTGCCGACTCGGAATGGCCCGAGACTTTGAGAGTGGCCTCCCAAAATAGGCCACGGCAAAGCCAAGACAAAAATTAGCGCCCAAGGTCGGGTGCAAAACCCACCAGCGGAAAATGGCCAAAACGGTGGCTATAGCCTTGGTGGGGCGGGCGGTTCGTCCGCCGACTCGAAAAGCCCGAGACTTTGTGGTGGCCTCCGTGGCGCCAAAATAGCCATTGGTCAAAGCCAGACAAAAATTAGTGCCCGACGGTCGGGTGCCAAAACCCACCAGCGGAAAATGGCCAAAAAACTTGTGGGCTATAGCCTTGTGGGGGTGGCGGTTTGTCCGCTCGGACTGGAATGGCCTAGGCTTTAGGTGGCCTCCGCGCCAGAAATAGGCCACGGCAAAGCCGCGCACAAAAATTAGCGCCCGACGGTCGGGTGCCAAAACCCCCAGCGGAAAATGGCCAAAAACGAGTGGGCTATAGCCTTGGCGGGCAAGTTTGTCCGCTGACTCCGAATGGCCCGAGACTTTGTGGTGCCCTCCGTGTGCAAAATAGGCTACGGCAAAGCCAAGGCACAAAAATTAGCGCCCAAGGTCGGGTGCCAAAACCCACCCGCGGAAAAATGGCCAAAACGGGTGGGCTATAGCCTGTGGGGGCGGGTGAAGTTCGTCCGCCGGACTCGGAATGGCCCGAGACTTTGCGGGCGGCTTCCGTGTGGCAAAAATTGGCCACGGGCAGAGATGCGCCCAAAAAGTAGCGCCCGAAGGCCGGGTTGCCAAAACCCCACAGCGGAAAATTGGCCAAAAAACGGGTGGGCTATAGCCTTGGTGGGGGCGTGAATTCGTCCTCTCACTGGACTCGGAATGGCCCGAGACTTTGCGGGCGGCCTCCGTGTGCCAAAAATAGGCCACGGGGACAGACGCGCCCAGAAATTAGCGCCCGAAGGCTGGGGTGCCAAAACCCCCCAGCGGAAAAATGGCCAAAAACGGTGGGCTATAGCCTTGTGGGGGCGTGGCGAGGTTCGTCCGGCGGACCTCGGAATGGCCCGAGACTTCGCGGATGGCCTCCGTTACAAAATTGACCACGGGTATAGCCGTGTCTAAAATTAGTGCCCGATGGTCGGGTCCCAAAACCCCCAGCGGAAAATGGCCAAAAACGTGGGTGCTATAGCCTGGGTGGGGCGCCGGGTTCGCCCTCCGGACTAAGAATTGCCCGAGACTTTGCGCGGCCCGTGCCAAAATAGGCTAATGGGCACAGCCGCACCTAAAATTAGCTACCAAGGTCGGGGTTCCAAAACCCACCAGCGAAAATGGCCAAAAACGGTGGGCTATAGCCTTGGTGGGGGCGGGAAGTTCGTCTGCCGACTCGGCATGGCCCGAGACTTGCGGTGGCCTCCAGCGCCTAAAATAGGCCACGGGCAAAGCCACAGACAAAAATTAGCGCCGAAGGTCGAGATCACAAACCCCGGGCGGAAAATGGCCAACAAACGGGTGGGCTATAGCCTTGGTGGGGGGCGTTGGCGAAGTTCGTCCTCCAGACTCAGAATGGCCTGAGACTTTGTGGGTGGCCTCCGTGTGCAAAAAATAGGTCACGGGCAAAGCCGCGACCAAAAATTAGCGGCCGAAGGTCGGGATCCAAACACCCCCCAGCGGAAAAATGGCCAAAAAACGGGTGGGCTATAGCCTTGGTGGGGGGCGTTGGCGAAGTTCGTCCTCCGGACTCAGAATGGCCCGAGACTTTGCGGGCGGCCTCCGTGTGCCAAAAATAGGCCACGGGCACAGCCACGCCCAAAAATTAGCGCCAAGGTCGGGGTCTCCAAAACCCACCAGCGGAAAATGGCCAAAAATGGGTGGGCTATAGCCTTGGTGGGGGCTGGCGGTGTCCGCCGGACTCGCATGGCCCGAGACTTTGCGTGGCCTCGTGCACCAAAATAGGCGGGCAAAGCCGCGCACAAAAATTAGCGGTCAAGGTCGGGGTTCCAAAACCCCAGCTGAAAATGGCCAAAAACGGGTGGGCTATAGCCTTGGTGGTGGCGCATGGTTCGTCTGCCGGACTCGACTGGCCCGATACATTAGTGGGCGGCCTCCAGCCAAAATTGCCCACGGGCATAGCCGCTAAAAATTAGCGCCCGATGGTCGGAAGCAAACGCCCAGCTGGAAAATGGCCAAAAACGTGTGGGCTATAGCCTGGTGGGGGCGAAGTTCGCTGGACTGAATGGCCCGAGACTTTGCGGCCTCCGTGCGCCAAAAATAGGCCACGGGCAAAGGCGCAGACAAAAATTAGCGGCCAAGGTCGGGATCCCAAAACCCCCAGCGGAGAAATGGCCAAAAACGGGTGGGCTATAGCCTTGGTGGGGGCGTGGCGGTTCGTCCGCCTGACTCATGGCCCGAGACTTCTGGTGGCGTCAGTGCGCCAAAATAGGCCACGGGAAAAGCCGCACACAAAAATTAGCGGTCAAGGTCGGGATCCCAAAACCCCCAGCGAGAAATGGCCAAAAACGGGTGGGCTATAGCCTTGGTGGGGCGCAGTTCGTCCTCCAGACTCAGAATGGCCTGAGGCTTGTGGGTGGCCTCCGTGCGCCAAAATAGGCTACGGCAAAGCCGCGCCTAAAAATTAGCAAGGTCGGGATCCCAACACCACCCAGCAGAAAATGGCCAAAAACTGGGCTATAGCCTTGGTGGGGGGCGTGGTTCGTCCTCCGGACTCGAATGGCCCGAGACTTTGCGGGCGGCTCCGTGTGCAAAAATAGGCCACGGGTACAGCCGCGCCAAAAATTAGCGCCCGAAGGTCGGGTTCCAAAACCCACCAGCGGAAAATGGCTAAAAACGGGTGGCTATAGCCTTGGTGAGGGGCTTGCGGTTCGTCCGCTGACTGGCATGGCCCGAGACTTTATGGCCTCATGCAAAAAAATAGGGCACGGGTAAAGCCGCACAAAAATTAGCGCCCAAGGTCGGGTTCCAAAACCCCCAGCGGAAAATGGCCAAAAACGGGGGCTATAGCCGTTGATAAATTCCCTCCGACTCAGAATGGCCCGAGACTTTGGCGGCGTCCAGTTAAAATTGGCCACGGCATAGCCACGCCTAAAAATTAGCTGATGGTCGGGTGCCAAAACCCCCAGCGGAAAATGGCCAAAAACGTGTGGGCTATAGCCTGGGGGGGGCTCGTCACGGCTCATGCCCGAGACTTTATGGCGGCCTCCGTGTGTGCCAAAATAGGCCACGGGACAGACGCGCCTAAAAATTAGCGCCCGAAGGCCGGGTACCAAAACCCCCAGCGAAAATGGCTAAAAACGGGTGGGCTATAGCCTTGGGGGTATGGGCGAAGTTCGTCCGCCGACTCGGAATGGCCCGAGACTTTGCGGGTGGCCACAGCCAAAAATAGCCACAGGGACAGACGCGCCAAAAATTAGCGTCCGAAGGCCGGGTGCCAAATCCCCAGCGGAAAAATGGCCAAAACGGTGGGCTATAGCCTTCCCGGTGGGCGTTGATCCCTCCGACTCAGAATGGCCCGAGACTTCATGCGGGCGGCTCCGCAAAAATTGGCCACGGCATAGCCGCCCAAAAATTAGCGCCAAGGTCGGGTGCCGAAACCCCCAGCGGAAAATGGCCAAAAACGGGTGGGCTATAGCCTTGGTGGGGGCGTTACGGTTCGTCCTCCGACTCAGAATGGCCCGAGACTTTGCGGGCGGCCTCCGTGGTGTAAAATAGGCCACGGGCACAGCCGCGCCTAAAATTAGCGCCCAAGGTCGGGTTCCAAAACCCACCAGCGGAAAATGGCCAAAAACGGGTGGGCTATAGCCTTGGTGAGGGGCTTGGGCGAAGTTCGTCCGCCGGACTCCCCATGGCACGAGACTTTGCGGGTGCCCTCAGTGCGCCAAAATAGGCCACTTGACAAAGCACAAGACAAAATTAGCGCCAAAGTTCGGGGGTTCCAACACCCCCAGCGGAAAATGGCCAAAAACGGGTGGGCTATAGCCTTGGTGGGGGCGTTCGTCCTCCGGACTGAATGGCCCGAGACTTTGCGGGCGGCCTCCGTGTGCCAAAATAGGCCACGGGCACAGCCGCGCCTAAAAATTAGCGCCAAGGTCGGGTTCCAAAACCCACCAGCGGAAAATGGCCAAAAACGGGTGGGCTATAGCCTTGGTGAGGGGCTTGGGCGAAGTTCGTCCGGACTCGCATGGCCCGAGACTCGCGGGTGGCGGCAAAAATAGGCCACGGCAAAGCCGCTAACAAAAATTAGCGCCAAAGTTCGGGTTCCAACACCCCAGCGGAAAATGGCCAAAAACGGGTGGGCTATAGCCTTGTGGGGCGTTGGCGGCCCGTCCGGACTCAGAATGGCCCGAGACTTTGCGGGCGGCCTCCGCCAAAATAAGCCACGGGCACAGCCACTTAAAATTAGCGCCCAAGGTCGGGTTCCAAAACCCACCAGCGGAAAATGGCCAAAAACGGGTGGGCTATAGCCTTGGTGAGGCTTGGGCGAAGTTCGTCTCGCCTCGGACTCGCATGGCCCGAGACTTTGTGGGTGGCCTGTGCGCTAAAAATAGGCCACGGGCAAAGCCGCGCCCAAAAATTAGCGGTCGGGATCCCAACACCACCCAGCAGAAAATGGCCAAAAACGGGTGGGCTATAGCCTGTGGGGGCGTTGGCCTCCGGACTCAGAATGGCCCGAGACTTTGCGGCGGCCTCCGTAGCAAAAATAGGCCACGGTACAGCCGCTAAAAATTAGCGCCCAAGGTCGGGTTCCAAAACCCACCAGCGGAAAATGGCCAAAAACGGGTGGGCTATAGCCTTGGTGAGGGGCTTGGGCGAAGTTCTGTCCACCTCGGACTCGGCATGGCCCGAGACTTTGCGGGTGGCCTCCGTGGCAAAAATAGGGCACGGGTAAAGCCGCACAAAAATTAGCGCCCGAAGGTCGGGTTCCAAAACCCCAGCGAAAATGGCCAAAAACGGTGGCTATAGCCTTCCTGTTGGCGTTCATAAATTGGCCTCCGACTCAGAATGGCCCGAGACTTTGCGCGGCGTCCGTGGCTAAAATTGGCCACGGGCATAGCCGCCTAAAAATTAGCGCCCGCTGATGGTCGGGTGCCAAAACCCCCAGCGGAAAAATGGCCAAAAACGGGTGGGCTATAGCCTTCCCGTGGGCGCGCCCTCCTGACCTCGAATGGCCCGAGACTTTGCGGCTCCGTGGTGCCAAAATAGGCCAGGCAAAACCGCGCCTAAAAATTAGCGATCAAGGTCAAGGCAAACCCCAGTGGAAAAAGGCCAAAAACGGGTGGGCTATAGCCTCATGGGGGCGTGGCGGTTCGTCCACTGGACTTGGAATGGGCCGAGACTTGGTGGGTGACCTCCGTGCGCTAAAAATTGGCCACGGGCAAAGCCACAAAAATTAATGGCCGAAGGTCGATCCCAAACCCCCAGCGGAAAATGGCCAAAAACGGTGGCTATAGCCTTCCCGGTGGGCGTAAATTCATCCGACTCCAATGGCCCGAGACTTTATGCGGCCTCCGTGGTGTAAAAATTGGCCACGGGCATAGCCGCGCCAAAAATTAGCGCCCAAGGTCGGGTGCCGAAACCCCCATGCGGAAAATGGCCAAAAACGGGTGGGCTATAGCCTTGGTGGGGCGCATGTTCGCCTCCGACTCAGAATGGCCCGAGACTTGCGCGGCCTCCGTGGTGCCAAAATAGGCCACGGGCACAGCCGCGCCTAAAATTAGCGCCCAAGGTCGGGTTCCAAAACCCACCAGCGGAAAATGGCCAAAAACGGGTGGGCTATAGCCTTGTGAGGGGCTTAAGTTCTGTCCACTCCGCATGGCCCGAGACTTTGCGGGTGGCCTCCGTGCGCCAAAAATAGGCCACGGACAAAGCCGCGCACAAAAATTAGCGGCCAAAGTTCGGGGTTCCAACACCCCCCAGCGGAAAAATGGCCAAAAAACGGGTGGGCTATAGCCTTGGTGGGGCGTTACGGTTCGTCCGGACTCAGAATGGCCCGAGACTTTGCGGGCGGCCTCCGTGTGCCAAAAATAGGCCACGGGCACAGCCGCGCCCAAAAATTAGCGCCCGAAGGTCGGGGTTCCAAAACCCACCAGCGGAAAAATGGCCAAAAAACGGGTGGGCTATAGCCTTGGTGAGGGGCTTGGGCGAAGTTCGTCCGCCGGACTCGGCATGGCCCGAGACTTTGCGGGTGGCCTCCGTGCGCCAAAAATAGGCCACGGACAAAGCCGCGCACAAAAATTAGCGGCCAAAGTTCGGGGTTCCAACACCCCCCAGCGGAAAAATGGCCAAAAAACGGGTGGGCTATAGCCTTCCTGGTGGGCGTTGGCGAAATTCGTCCTCCGGACTCAGAATGGCCCGAGACTTTGCGGGCGGCCTCCGTGTGCCAAAAATAGGCCAGGGGCAAAACCGCGCCCAAAAATTAGCGACCGAAGGCCGGGGTTGCCAAAACCCCCCAGTGGAAAAAAGGCCAAAAAACGGGTGGGCTATAGCCTTTGTGGGGGGCGTGGGCGAAGTTCGTCCGCCGGACTTGGAATGGGCCGAGACTTGGTGGGTGACCTCCGTGCGCCAAAAATTGGCCACGGGCAAAGCCGCGCACAAAAATTAATGGCCGAAGGTCGGGATCCCAAAACCCCCCAGCGGAAAAATGGGCAAAAAAGGTGTGGGCTATAGCCTTGGTGGGGGGCGTGGGCGAAGTTCCTCCGCCGGGCTCAGAAGTGCCCGAGACTTTGCGGGCGGCCTCCGTGTGCCAAAAATAGGCCACGGGGACAGACGCGCCAAAAAATTAGCGCCCGAAGGGCGGGGTACCAAAACCCCCCAGCGGAAAAATGGCCAAAAAACGGGTGGGCTATAGCCTTGGTGGGGGGATGGGCGAAGTTCGTCCGCCGGACTCGGAATGGCCCGAGACTTTGCGGGTGGCCACAGTGTGCCAAAAATTGGCCACGGGGACAGACGCGCCCAAAAATTAGCGTCCGAAGGCCGGGGTGCAGAATCCCCCCAGCGGAAAAATTGCCAAAAAACGGGTGGGCTATAGCCTTGGTGGGGGGCGTGGGCGAGGTTCGTCCGGACTCGAATGGCCCGAGACTTTGCTGGCAGCCTCCGTGTGCCAAAAATAGGTTACGGCATGGCTGCGCCTAAAATTAGTGCCCGAAGGTCGGGTTCCAAAACCCACCAGCGGAAAATGGCTAAAAACGGTGGGCTATAGCCTTGGTGGGGCGTGGGCGGAGTTCGTCCGCCAGACTCGGAATGGCCCGAGACTTTTGGGTGGCCTCCGCGCTGGAAAATAGGCTCTCGACAAAGCCGACAAAAATTAGCGTCAAGGTCGGGGTTCCATAACCCACCAGCGGAAAAATGGCCAAAAACGGGTGGGCTATAGCCTTGGTGGGGGCGTGGCTTCGTCCGCTCGGACTCGGAATGGCCCGAGACTTTGTGGGTGGCCTACGTGGCGCCTAAAATAGGCCACGGGCAAAGCCACAAAAAATTAGGGGCCGAAGGTCGGGATCCCAAACCCCAGCGGAGAAATGGCCAAAAACGGGTGGGCTATAGCCTTGGTGGGGGCGGTTCGTCCGCCTGACTCGGAATGGCCCGAGACTTTGTGGGTGGACTCCGCGCGCTAAAATAGGCCACGGGCAAAGCCACAAGACAAAAATTAGGGGTCGAAGGTCGGGATCCCAAACCCCCAGCGGAGAAATGGCCAAAAACGGGTGGGCTATAGCCTTGGTGGGGGCGTTGGCGGTTCGTCCTCCGGACTCAGAATGGCCCGACACTTTGCGGGCGGCCCGTACCAAAAAATAGGCACGGACACAGCCGCGCCTAAAAATTAGCAGCCAAGGTCGGGGTTCCAAAACCCACCAGCGGAAAATGGCCAAAAACGGTGGGCTATAGCCTTGGTGGGGGAAGTTCATCCACCGGACTCGAATGGCCCGAGACTTTGTGGGTGGCCCACGTGCGCTAAAATAGGCCACGGCAAAGCCGCACAAAAATTAGGGGCCGAAGGTCGGGATCCCAAAACCCCAGCTGAAAATGGCCAAAAAGGGGTGGGCTATAGCCTTGGTGGGGGCGTTCGGTTCCTCCGGACTCAGAATGGCCCGAGACTTGCGGGCGGCCTCCGTGGTGCCAAAATAGGCCACGGGCACAGCCGCGCCTAAAAATTAGCGCCCGAAGGTCGGGGGTTCCAAACCCACCAGCGGAAAATGGCCAAAAACGGATGGGCTATAGCCTCGGGGGCGTGGTGGGCGAAGTTGGTCCGCTGGACTCGGAATGGCCCGAGACTTTGTGGGTGGCCTCCGTGACAAAATAGGCCACGGGCAAAGCCACAAAAAAATTAGCGTCAAGGTCGGGATCCCAAAACCCCCACCGGAAAAATGGCTAAAAACGGGTGGGCTATAGCCTTGGTGGGGGCGCGGTTCGTCCGCCGGACTGGGAATGGTCCGAGACTTTGCGGTGGCCTCCGTGTGCAAAAATAGGCCACGGGCACAGCCGCGCCCGGTTCGGGATGCCAAAACCCACCAGGGGAAAATGGCCAAAAACGGTGGGCTTTAGCGCTTGGTGGGGCGCGAAGTTCATCCGCCGACTCGAATGGTCCGAGACTTTGTGGGTGGCCTCCGTGACGCAAAAACCAGGCCACGGGTACAGACGCTCCCAAAAATTAGCGCCCGACAGTCGTAGCCAAACCCACCAGCGGAAAATGGCCAAAAACGGGTGGCCTATAGCCTTGGGGCGTAAGTTCGTCCACTGACTCGGAAGGTCCGAGACTTTGTGGGTGGCCTCCGTGTGCCAAAAATAGACCACGAGCAAAGCCGCGCACAAAAATTAGCGGCCGAAGGTCAGGATCCCAAAACCCCCCAGCGGAAAAATGGCCAAAAAACGGGTGGGTTATAGCCTTGGTGGGGGGCGTTGGCGAAGTTCATCCGCCGGACTCGGAATGGCCCGAGACTTTGTGGATGGACTCCGTGCGCCAAAAATAGGCCACGGGCAAAGCCGCACATAAAATTAGCGCCCGGCGGTCGGGGTGCCAAAACCCACCAGCGGAAAATGGCCAAAAAACGGGTGGGCTATAGCCTTGGTGGGGGGCGTGGGCGAAGTTCGTCCACCGGACTCAGAATGGCCCGAGACTTTGCGGGCGGCCACCGTGTACCAAAAATAGGCCACGGGGACAGACGCGCCCAAAAATTAGCGCTACCAAAATCCCCAGCGGAAAATGGCCAAACAACGGGTGGGCTATAGCCTTAGTGGGGGGCGTGGGACTCAGAATGGCCCGAGACTTTGCGGCCGGCCTCCGTGGTGCCAAAAATAGGCTACGCCGCGCCAGAAAATTAGCGCCCGAAGGTCGTTACAAACCCACCAGCGGAAAATGGCCAAAAACGGGTGGGCTATAGCCTTGGTGGGGCGTCTGGCCGGACTGAATGGCCCGACTTTGTGGGGGGCCTCCGTACGCCAAAAATAGGCAACGGGAAAAGCCGCGTACAAAAATTAGCGGCCGAAGGTCGGGATCCCAAAACCCCCCAGCTGAAAAATGGCCAAAAAAGGGGTGGGCTATAGCCTTGGTGGGGGGCGTGGGCGAAGTTCGTCCGCCGGACTCGGAATGGCCCGAGACTTTGAGGGTGGCCTCCGTGCGCCAAAAATGGGCCACGGCAAAGCTGCGCACAAAAATTAGCTAGGTCGGGATCCCAAAACCCCAGCTGAAAAATGGCCAAAAAGGGGTGGGCTATAGCCTTGGTGGGGGCGTTCCTGAATCCGGCCCAAGACTTTGCGGGTGGCCTCCGTGCCAAAATAGGCCACGGGCACAGCCGCGCTAACAATTAGCGCCCAAGGTCGGGGTTCCAAAACCCACCAGCGGAAAATGGCCAAAAACGGTGGCTATAGCCTTGGTGGGGCGTGGCGAAGTTCGTCCGTGGGACTCAGAATGGCCCGAGACTTTGTGGGTGGCCTCCGCGGCGACAAAAATAGGCCACGGGCAAAGCCGCGCAAAAATTAGCGGCCAAGGTCGATCCCAAAACCCCCAGCGGAAAATGGCCAAAAACGGTGGGCTATAGCCTTGGTGGGGGCGCGAAGTTCGCCTGCCGGACTCGGAATGGCCCGAGACTTTGCGGCGGCCTCCGTACCAAAAATAGGCCACGGGACAGACGCGCCAAAAATTAGGGCCCGGGTGCCAAAACCCCCGCGGAAAATGGCCAAAAACGGGTGGGCTATAGCCTTGGTGGGGCGTGGCGGAGTTCGTCCGCCGGACTCGGAATGGCCCGAGACTTTGTGGGTGGCCTCCGTGTGCCAAAAATAGGCCACGGCACAGCAGCGCATACAAAATTAGCGCAAGGTCGGGATCCCAAAACCCCGGGAAAATGGCAGAAAACGGGTGGGCTATAGCCTTGCTGGGGGCGGGTTCGTCTGCCGGAGTCAGAATGGCCCGAGACTTTGCGCGGCCACCGTGGTACCAAAAAATAGGCCACGGGACAGACGCGCCCAAAAATTAGCGCTCAAGGCCGGGTACCAAATCCCCAGCGGAAAAATGGCCAAAAACGGGTGGGCTATAGCCTTGTGGGGGCGGGCGAAGTTCGTCCGGACTCCAGAATGGCCTGAGACTTTGCGGGCGGCCACCGTGTACCAAAATAGGCCACGGGGACCGACGTGCCCAAAAATTAGCGCCCAAGGCCGGGTGCCAAATCCCCAGCGGAAAATGGCCAAAAACGGGTGGGCTATAGCCTTGGTGGGGGCGTGGCGAGGTTCACTCCGGAATGGCCCGAGCCTTGCGGGCAGCCTCCGTGTCCCAAAAATAGGCCACAGGCACGGCCAAAAAATTATCGCCAAAGGTCGGGTTCCAAAACCCACCAGCGGAAAATGTCCAAAAACTGGTGGGCTATAGCCTGGTGGGGCGCGGGTTCGCCTGCCGACTCGGAATGGCCCGAGACTTTGCGGGCGGCCTCCGTGTACCAAAAATAGGCCACGGGGACAGACGCGCCCAAAAATTAGGGCCCGAAGGCCGGGGTGCCAAAACCCCCCAGCGGAAAAATGGCCAAAAAACGGGTGGGCTATAGCCTTGGTGGGGGGCGTGGGCGGAGTTCGTCGGCCGGACTCATAATGGCCCGAGACTTTGTGGGTGGCCTCCATGTGCCAAAAATAGGCCACGGGCACAGCAGCGTACAAAAATTAGTGCCCGAAGGTCGGGGTGCCAAAACCCTCCAGCGGGAAAATGGCCAAAAAACGGGTGGGCTATTGCCTTGGTGGGGGGCGTTGGCGAAGTTCGACTGCCGGACTCGGAATGGCCCGAGACTTTGCGGGCGGCCCTCGTGTGCCAAAAATAGGCCACGGGGACAAAAGCGCCAAAAATTAGCGCCCGAAGAACGGGGTGCCGAAACCCCCCAGCGGAAGAATGGCCAAACAACGAGTGGGCTACAGCCTTGGTGGGGGGCGTGGGCGAAGTTCGTCCGCCGGACTCAGAATGGCCCGATACTTTGCAGGTGGCCTCCGTGCGCCAAAAATAGGCCACGAGCAAAGCCGCGTACAAAAATTAGTGGCCGAAGGTCGGGATCCCAAAACCAAGGAAAATGGCGTAAAAAACGGTGGCTATAGTCTTGGTGGGGCGTAAGTTCGTCCGGACTCAGAATGGCCCGAGACTTTATGCGGCGGCCACCGTGGTACCAAAAATAGGCCACGGAGACAGACGCGCCCAAAAATTAGCGCCCAAGGTCACCAAAATCCCCAGCGGAAAAATGGCTAAAAACGGGTGGGCTATAGCCTTGGGGGGTGGGCGAAGTTCGTCCACGGACTCGAATGGCCCGAGACTTTGCGGGCGGCCACCGTGTACCAAAAATAGGCCACGGGGACAGACGCGCCCAAAAATTAGCGCCCGACGGCCGGGGTGCCAAATCCCCCCAGCGGAAAAATGGCCAAAAAACGGGTGGGCTATAGCCTTGGTGGGGGGCGTGGGCGAGGCTCGTCCGCCGGACTCGGAATGGCCCGAGACTTTGCGGGCAGCCTCCGTGTCCCAAAAATTGGCCACAGGCACGGCTGCGCCCAAAAATTAGCGCCCGAAGGTCGGGGTTCCAAAACCCACCAGCGGAAAAATGGCCAAAAAACGGGTGGGCTATAGCGTTGGTGGGGGGCGTGGGCGAGGTTCGTCCGCCGGACTCGGAATGGCCCGAGACTTTGTGGGCGGCCTCTGTGTCCCAAAAATAGGCCATGGCATAGCCGCGCCCAAAAATTAGCGCCCGAAGGTCGGGGTTCCAAAACCCACCAGCGGAAAAATGGCCAAAAAACGGGTGGGCTATAGCCTTGGTGGGGGGCGTGGGCAAAGTTCGTCCGCCGGAGTCGGAATGGCCCGAGACTTTGTGGGTGGACTCCGTGTGCCAAAAATAGGCCATGGGCAAAGCCGCGCACAAAAATTAGCACCCGAAGGTCGGGATGCCAAAACCCCCCAGCGGAAAAATGGCGAAAAAACGGGTGGGCTATAGCCTTGGTGGGGGGCGTGGGCGAAGTTCGTTCTCCGGGCTCAGAATGGCCCGAGACTTTGCGGGCGGCCTCCGTGTGCCAAAGATAGGCCATGGGCAAAGCCGCGCACAAAAATTAGCACCCGAAGGTCGGATGCCAAAACCCCCCAGCGGAAAAATGGCGAAAAAAAGGGTGGGCTATAGCCTTGGTGCGGGGCGTGGGCGAAGTTCGTCCTCCGGACTCAGAATGGACTGAGACTTTGTGGACGGCCTCCGTGTGCCAAAAAATGGCCACGGGCATAGCCGCGCTGAAAAATTAGCGTCCGATGGTCGGGGTACCAAAACCCCCCTGCGGAAAAATGGCCAAAAAACGTGTGGGCTATAGCCTTGGTGGGTGGGCGGTTCGTCCGCTGACTGGAATGGCCCGAGACTTTGCGGGCAGCCTCCGTGTGCCAAAAATAGGACACGGGCACGGCCACGCCCAAAAATTAGCACCCGAAGGTGGGGTTTCCAAAACCAACCAGCGGAAAAATGGCCAAAAAACGGGTGGGCTATAGCCTTGGTGGGGGGCGTGGGCGAAGTTCGTCCGCCGGTCTCGGAATGGCCCGAGACTTTGTGGGTGGCCTCCGTGCGCCAAAAATAAGCCACGGGCAAAGCCGCGCACAAAAATTAGCTGCCGAAGGTCGGGATCCCGAAATCCCCCAGCGGAAAAATGTCCAAAAAACGGGTGGGCTACAGCCTTGGTGGGGGGCGTTGGCGAAGTTTGTCCTCCGGACTCAGAATGGCCCGAGACCTTGCGGGCGGCCTCCGTGTGCCAAAAATTGGCCACGGGCATCGCCGCGCCCAAAAATTAGTGCCCGATGGTCAGGGTGCCAAAACCCCCCAGCGGAAAAATGGCCAAAAAACGTATGGGCTATAGCCTTGGTGGGGGGCGTGGGCGAAGTTCGTGTGCCGGACTCGGAATGGCCCGAGACTTTGCGGGCCGCCTCCGTGTGCCAAAAATAGGCCACGGGCACGGCCGCGCCCAAAAATTAGTGCCCGAAGGTCGGGGTTCCAAAACCCACCAGCGGAAAAATGGCCAAAAAACGGGTGGGCTATAGCCTTGGTGGGGGGCGTGGGCAAAGTTCGTCCGCCGGACTCGGAATGGCCCGAGACTTTGTGGGTGGACTCCGTGTGCCAAAAATAGGCCATGGGCAAAGCCGCGCACAAAAATTAGCACCCGAAGGTCGGATGCCAAAACCCCCCAGCGGAAAAATGGCGAAAAAAAGGGTGGGCTATAGCCTTGGTGCGGGGCGTGGGCGAAGTTCGTCCTCCGGACTCAGAATGGACTGAGACTTTGTGGGCGGCCTCCGTGTGCCAAAAAATGGCCACGGGCAAATCCGCGCACAAAAATTAGCGGCCGAAGGTTGGGATCCCAAAACCCCCCAGCGGAAAAATGTCAAAAAACGGGTGGGCAATAGCCTTGGTGGGGGGCGTTGGCGAAGTTCGTCCTCCGGACTCAGAATGGCCCGAGACATAGCGGGCGGCCTCCCTGTCCCAAAAATTGGACACGGGCATAGCCGCGCGCAAAAATTAGCGCCCGATGGTCGGGTTGCCAAAACCCCCCAGCGGAAAAATGGCCAAAAAACGTATGGGCTATAGCCTTAGTGGGGTCGTGGGCGAAGTTCGTGTGCCGGACTCGGAATGGCCCGAGACTTTGCGGGCAGCCTACGTCTACCAAAAATAGGCCACGGGCATGGCCGCGCCCAAAAATTAGCGCCCGAAGGTCGGGGTTCCAAAACCCACCCGCGGAAAAATGGCCAAAAAACGGGTGGGCTATCGCTTGTGGGGCGGGGCGAAGCCCCCTAGACTCGGAATAGCCCGAGACTTTATGCGCAGCCTCCGTGGTGCCAAAAATAGGCCACGGCACGCTGCGCCTAAAAATTAGCGCCAAGGTCGGGTTCCAAAACCCACCAGCGGAAAATGGCCAAAAACGGTGGGGCTATAGCCTTGGTGGGGGGCGTGGGCGAGGTTTGCCCGCCGCACTCGGAATGGCCCGAGACTTTGCGGGCAGCCTCCGTGTGCCAAAAATAGGCCACGGGCATGGCCACGCCCAAAAATTAGCCCCCGAAGGTCGGGGTTCCAAAACCCACCAGCGGAAAAATGGCCAAAAAACGGGTGGACTATAGCCTTGTTGGGGGCGTGGTTCGTCCGGACTCGGAATAGCCCGAGACTTTGTGGGTGGCCTCCGTGTGCCAAAGATAGGCCACGGGCAAAGCCACGCACAAAAATTAGCACCCGAAGGTCGGATGCCAAAACTCCCCAGCGGAAAAATGGCGAAAAAACGGGTGGGCTATAGCCCTTGTGGGGGGCGTGGGCGAAGTTCGTCCTCCGGACTCAGAATAGCCCGAGACTTTACGGGCAGCCTCCGTGTGCCAAAAAATGGCCACGGGCACAGCCACGCCCAAAAATTAGCGCCCGAAGGTCGGGGTACCAAAACCCACCAGCGGAAAAATGGCCAAAAAACGGGTGGACTATAGCCTTAGTGGGGGGCGTGGGCGAAGTTCGTCCGCCGGACTCGGAATGGCCCGAGACTTTGTGGGTGGCCTCTGTGTGCCAAAGATAGGCCACGGGCAAAGCCACGCACAAAAATTAGCACCCGAAGGTCGGATGCCAAAACTCCCCAGCGGAAAAATGGCGAAAAAACGGGTGGGCTATAGCCCTTGTGGGGGGCGTGGGCGAAGTTCGTCCTCCGGACTCAGAATAGCCCGAGACTTTACGGGCAGCCTCCGTGTGCCAAAAAATGGCCACGGGCACAGCCACGCCCAAAAATTAGCGCCCGAAGGTCGGGGTACCAAAACCCACCAGCGGAAAAATGGCCAAAAAACGGGTGGGCTATAGCCTTGGTGGGGGGCGTGGGCGAAGTTCGTCCGCCGGACTCGGAATGGCCCGAGACTTTGTGGGTGGCCTCTGTGTGCCAAAGATAGGCCACGGGCAAAGCCGCACACAAAAATTAGCACCCGAAGGTCGGATGCCAAAACCCCCCAGCGGAAAAATGGCGAAAAAACGGGTGGGCTATAGCCCTTGTGGGGGGCGTGGGTGAAATTCGTCCTCCGGACTCAGAATAGCCCGAGACTTTACGGGCGGCCTCCGTATGCCAAAAAATGGACACGGACACAGCCACGCCCAAAAATTAGCGCCCGAAGGTCGGGGTACCAAAACCCACCAGCGGAAAAATGGCCAAAAAACGGGTGGGCTATAGCCTTGGTGGGGGGCGTGGGCGAAGTTCGTCCGCCGGACTCGGAATGGCCCGAGACTTTGTGGGTGGCCTCCGTGTGCCAAAGATAGGCCACGGGCACACAAAAATTAGCACCCGAAGGTCGGATTCCAAAACCCCCCAGCGGAAAAATGGCGAAAAAACGGGTGGGCTATAGCCTTGGTGGGGGGCGTGGGCGAAGTTCGTCCTCCGGACTCAGAATGGCCCGAGACTTTGCGGGCGGCCTCCATGTGCCAAAAAATGGCCACGGACATAGCCGCGCTAAGAAATTAGCGCCCGATGGTCGGGGTGCCAAAACCCCCCTGCGGAAAAATGGCCAAAAAACGTGTGGGCTATAGCCTTGGTGGGGGGTGTGGGCGAAGTTCGTCCGCCGGACTCGGAATGGCCCGAGACTTTGTGGGTGGCCTTCGTGTGCCAAAAATAGGCCACGGGAACAGCCGCACTAAAAAATTAGCGCCCGAAGGTCGGGGTGCCAATACCCCCTAGCGGAAAAATGGCCAAAAAACGAGTGGGCTATAGCCTTGGTGGGGGGCGTGCGCGAAGTTCGTCCGCCGGACTCGGAATGGCCCGAGACTTTGCGGGCGGCCTCCGTGTTCCATAAATAGACCACAACCATAGCCGCGCCCAAAAATTGGCGCCAGAAGGTCGGGGTGCCAAAACCCCCCAGCGGAAAAATGGCCAAAAAATGAGTGGGCTATAGCCTTGGTGGGGGGCGTGGGCGAAGTTCGTCCGCCGGACTCGGAATGGCCCGAGACTTTGCGGGCGGCCTCCGTGTGCCATAAATAGACCATGGCCATAGCCGTGCCAAAAAATTAGCGCCCGACGGTCGGGGTGCCAAAACCCCCCAGCGGAAAAATGGCCAAAAAACGAGTGGGCTATAGCCTTGGTGGGGTGCGTGGGCGAAGTTCGGCCTCCGGACTCAGAATGGCCCGAGACTTTGCGGGCGGCCTCCGTGTGAATGGCACAGCCGTGCCCAAAAATTAGCGCCCGAAGGTGGGGTACCAAAACCCCCCAGCGGAAAAATGGCGAAAAACGGTGGGCTATAGCCTTGGTGGGGGCGTGGCCCTCCGGACTCGAATGGCCCGAGACTTGCGGCGGCCTCCGTGTGCCAAAAAATGGCCACGGGCATAGCCGTTCCCAAAAATTAGCGCCCGATGGTCGTGGTGCCAAAATCCCCCAGCGGAAAAATGGCCAAAAAACGTGTGGGCTATAGCCTTGGTGGGGGGTGTGGGCGAAGTTCGTCCGCCGGACTCGGAATGGCCCGAGACTTTGCTGGCGGCCTCCGTGTGCCAAAAATAGGCCACGGGCACAGCCACGCCCAAAAATTAGCGCCCGAAGGTTGGGCTGCCAAAACCCCCCAGCGGAAAAATGGCCAAAAAACGGGTGGGCTATAGCCTTGGTGGGGGGCGTGGGCGAAGTTCGTCCGCCGGACTCGGAATGGCCCGAGACTTTGCGGGCGGCCTCCGTGTGCCAAAAATAGGCCATGGGCACAGCCGCGCCCAAAATTTAGCGCCCAAAGGTCGGGGTGCCAAAACCCACCAGCGGAAAAATGGCCAAAAAACGGGTGGGCTATAGCCTTGGTGGGGGGCGTGGGCGAGGTTCGTCCGCCGGACTCGGAATGGCCCGAGACTTTGCGGGCAGCCTCCGTGTGCCAAAAATAGGAAACGGGCACGGCCGCGCCCAAAAATTAGCGCCCGAAGGTCGGGGTTCCAAAACCCACCAGCGGAAAAATGGCCAAAAAACGGGTGGGCTATTGCCTTGGTGGGGGGCGTGGGCGAGGTTCGTCCGCCGGACTCGGAATGGCCAGAGACTTTGCGGGCAGCCTCCGTGTGCAAAAAATAGGCCACGGGCACGGCCGCGCCCAAAAATTAGCGCCCGAAGGTCGGGGTTCCAAAACCAACCAGCGGAAAATGGCCAAAAACGGGTGGGCTATAGCCTTTGTGGGGGCGTGGTTCGTCCGGACTCGGAATGGCCCGAGACTTTGCGGGCAGCCTCCGTGCCAAAAATAGGAAACGGCATGGCCGCGCCTAAAATTAGCGCCCAAGGTCGGGTTCCAAAACCCACCAGCGGAAAAATGGCCAAAAAACGGGTGGGCTATTGCCTTGGTTGAGGGCGTGGGTGAGGTTCGTCCGCCGGACTCGGAATGGCCAGAGACTTTGCGGGATGCCTCCGTGTGCAAAAAATAGGCCACGGGCACGGCCGCGCCCAAAAATTAGCGCCCGAAGATCGGGGTTCCAAAACCAGCCAGCGGAAAAATGGCCAAAAAACGGGTGGGCTATAGCCTTTGTGGGGGGCGTGGGCGAAGTTCGTCCGCCGGACTCGGAATGGCCCGAGACTTTGTGGGTTGCCTCCGTGCGCCAAAAATAAGCCACGGGCAAATCCGCACACAAAAATTAGCAGCCGAAGGTCGGGATCCCAAAACCCCCCAGCGGAAAAATGTCCAAAAAACGGGTGGGCTATAGCCTTGGTGGGGGGCGTTGGCGAAGTTCGTCCTTCGGACTCAGAATGGCCCGAGGCTTTGCGGGCGGCCTCCGTGTGCCAAAAATTGGCCACGGGCATAGCCGCGCCCAAAAATTAGCGCCTGACAGTCGGGTTGCCAAAACCCCCCAGCGGAAAAATGGCCGAAAAACGTATGGGCTATAGCCTTGGTGGGGGGCGTAGGCGAAGTTCGTGTGCCGGTCTCGGAATGGCCCGAGACTTAGCGGGCAGCCTCCGTGTGCCAAAAATATGCCACGGGCACGGCCGTGCCCAAAAATTAGCGCCCGAAGGTCGGGGTTCCAAAACCCACCAGCGGAAAAATGGCCAAAAAACGGGTGGGCTATAGCCTTGGTGGGGGGCGTGGGCGAGGTTCGTCCGCCGGACTCGGAATGGCCCAAGACTTTGTGGGCAGCCTCCATGTGCCAAAAATAGGCGACGGGCATGGCCGTGCCAAAAAATTAGCGCCCGAAGGTCGGGGTTCCAAAACCAACCAGCGGAAAAATGGCCAAAAAACGGATGGGCTATAGCCTTGGTGGGGGGCGTGGGCGAAGTTCGTCCGCCGGACTCGGAATGGACCGAGACTTTGTGGGTGGCCTACGTGCGCCAAAAATAAGACACGGGCAAAGCCGCGCACAAAAATTAGCGGCCGAAGGTCGGGATCCCAAAACCCCCCAGCGGAAAAATGTCAAAAAACGGGTGGGCTATAGCCTTGGTGGGGGGGGTTGGCGAAGTTCGTCCTCCGGACTCAGAATGGCCCGAGACTTTGCGGGCGGCCTCCCTGTCCCAAAAATTGGACACGGGCATAGCCGCGCGCAAAAATTAGCGCCCGATGGTCGGGTTGCCAAAACCCCCCAGCGGAAAAATGGCCAAAAAACGTATGGTCTATAGCCTTAGTGGGGGGCGTGGGCGAAGTTCGTGTGCCGGACTCGGAATGGCCCGAGACTTTGCGGGCAGCCTCCATGTGCCAAAAATAGGCCACGGGCACAGCCACGCCCAAAAATTAGCGCCCGAAGGTCGGGCTGCCAAAACCCCCCAGCGGAAAAATGGCCAAAAAACGGGTGGGCTATAGCCTTGGTGGGGGCGGGTTCGTCCGCCGGACTCGGAATGGCCCGAGACTTTGCGGGCGGCCTCCGTGTGCCAAAAATAGGCCATGGGCACAGCCGCGCCCAAAATTTAGCGCCCAAAGGTCGGGGTGCCAAAACCCACCAGCGGAAAAATGGCCAAAAAACGGGTGGGCTATAGCCTTGGTGGGGGGCGTGGGCGAGGTTCGTCCGCCGGACTCGGAATGGCCCGAGACTTTGCGGGCAGCCTCCGTGTGCCAAAAATAGGAAACGGGCACGGCCGCGCCCAAAAATTAGCGCCCCAAGGTCGGGGTTCCAAAACCCACCCGCGGAAAAATGGCCAAAAAACGGGTGGGCTATAGCCTTGGTGGGGGGCGTGGGCGAGGTTCGTCCGCCAGACTCGGAATAGCCCGAGACTTTGCGGGCAGCCTCCGTGTGCCAAAAATAGGCCACGGGCATGGCTGGGCCCAAAAATTAGCTCCCGAAGGTCGGGGTTCCAAAACCCACCAGCGGAAAAATGGCCAAAAAACGGGTGGGCTATAGCCTTGGTGGGGGGCGTGGGCGAGGTTTGCCCGCCGCACTCGGAATGGCCCGAGACTTTGCGGGCAGCCTCCGTGTGCCAAAAATAGGAAACGGGCATGGCCGCGCCCAAAAATTAGCGCCCGAAGGTCGGGGTTCCAAAACCCACCAGCGGAAAAATGGCCAAAAAACGGGTGGGCTATTGCCTTGGTTGGGGGCGTGGGTGAGGTTCGTCCGCCGGACTCGGAATGGCCAGAGACTTTGCGGGATGCCTCCGTGTGCAAAAAATAGGCCACGGGCACGGCCGCGCCCAAAAATTAGCGCCCGAAGATCGGGGTTCCAAAACCAGCCAGCGGAAAAATGGCCAAAAAACGGGTGGGCTATAGCCTTGGTGGGGGGCGTGGGCGAAGTTCGGCCTCCGGACTCAGAATGGCCCGAGACTTTGCGGGCGGCCTCCGTGTGCCAAAAAATGGCCACGGGCATAGCCGCGCCCAAAAATTAGCGCCCGAAGGTGGGGTACCAAAACCCCCCAGCGGAAAAATGGCGAAAAAACGGGTGGGCTATAGCCTTGGTGGGGGGCGTGGACGAAGTTCGTCCTCCGGACTCAGAATGGCCCGAGACTTTGCGGGCGGCCTCCGTGTGCCAAAAAATGGCCACGGGCATAGCCGTTCCCAAAAATTAGCGCCCGATGGTCGTGGTGCCAAAACCCCCCAGCGGAAAAATGGCGAAAAAACGGGTGGGCTATAGCCCTTGTGGGGGGCGTGGGCGAAGTTCGTCCTCCGGACTCAGAATAGCCCGAGACTTTACGGGCGGCCTCCGTGTGCCAAAAAATGGCCACGGGCACAGCCACGCCCAAAAATTAGCACCCGAAGGTCGGGGTACCAAAACCCACCAGCGGAAAAATGGCCAAAAAACGGGTGGGCTATAGCCTTGGTGGGGGGCGTGGGCGAAGTTCGTCCGCCGGACTCGGAATGGCCCGAGCCTTTGTGGGTGGCCTCCGTGTGCCAAAGATAGGCCACGGGCAAAGACGCACACAAAAATTAGCACCCGAAGGTCGGATTCCAAAACCCCCCAGCGGAAAAATGGCGAAAAAACGGGTGGGCTATAGCCTTGGTGGGGGGCGTGGGCGAAGTTCATGCTCCGGACTCAGAATGGCCCGAGACTTTGCGGGCGGCCTCCGTGTGCCAAAAAATGGCCATGGGCATAGCCGCGCCCAAAAATTAGCGCCCAAAGGTCGGGGTGCCAAAACCCCCCAGCGGAAAAGTGGCCAAAAAACAGGTGGGCTATAGCCTTGGTGGGGGGCGTGGGCAAAGTTCGTCCGCTGGATTTGGAATGGCCCGAGACTTTGCGGGCGGCCTCCGTGTGCCAAAAATAGGCCATGGGCAAAGCCGCGCACAAAAACTAGTGCCCGCCAGGTCGGGGAGCCAAAACCCCCCAGCGGAAAAATGGCCAAAAAATGGGTGGGCTATAGCCTTGGTGGGGGGCGCATCTTATGGTAAGTAAAAGTTTGGTTTACAAGGTTCGTGGTACAAAATATAGTCAAAACATGATAAAAACGCAAATTATGGGTCGAAAAAGCCCGCCAAGCTACTTGGTGGCTAGCTTCCCTCGCTCGAGCATGGGCAGCCTTCTACCACTTCTACTAAGTTTTCAAAGTCCCGGTTTCTCCATTTTCATTTTTTTGAAGCCAAAACATAGTTTCCCATGTCCGCCATCCCATTTTCTGCATCCATGCAAAAAATCTAGGCCTTCCAAACAAGTCCGACGCTTATCAGCTCAGTCCGTCTCCCCATGCTCTGCGTCTGTACATAAAATCTACCCCAAAAAAACCCGGTTGCTTTTCCCCCTACCGGTTGCCCTTTCCCGCAGTTCATTGGAGGCTCCCTGCGCAGGAAGTTGCCTTAATATTTGAAAAGAAGATACAACGTTTTAGCTGCAGCTTGAACCCTTTACATGGAGGTCAAAATCACAAATAAAGTTTCAAACCTACCGCTGAGCCACCATAAATTCTTGTAACTATGGGCACAAATATTATTTAAATGGAAAAGTAAAATGTAAATTAATAATAAAACAAATAATTAATGATTTCACATCGTAATTGGATATTTAAGTTGTTGTTTTCTGTGGTCGAATCAAAATTAAAACGTCTTAGGGTAAAAAAAAAATAGGTTTAAAAAGTTCGTGGTACAAAAAATTTGTCAAAACATGATAAAAATTTAAAATTAAGTGTTCAAAAAGCCCCCCAAGAAACGTTATGCAGTTTAAAAAAAAAAACACCTCAATCGGACCTCCGAGCACAAAGTTATCGTATTTCAAGGATTTCGACCCTTTCCAAGCAGTTTCTCAAGCGCCAATGGCACTAAAACGCACGGTTTCTTTTAGCTTAATATAAAGTGGACCTTTCCTCACATACCCGCACAAATGAAGTACAATTTTTCAACTTCCGTGTGCCAAAAATAGGCCACGGGGACAGACGCGCCCAAAAATTAGCGCCCGAAGGCCGGGGTGCCAAAACCCCCCAGCGGAAAAATGGCCAAAAAACGGGTGGGCTATAGCCTTGGTGGGGGGCGTGGGCGAGGTTCGTCCGCCGGACTCGGAATGGCCCGAGACTTTGCGGGCGGCCTCCGTGTGCCAAAAATTGACCACGGGCACGGCCGCGCCCAAAAATTAGCACCCGAAGGTCGGGGTTCCAAAACCCACCAGCGGAACAATGGCCAAAAAACGGGTGGGCTATAGCCTTGGTGGGGGGCGTGGGCGAAGTTCGTCCGCCGGACTCGGAATGGCCCGAGAATTTGTGGGTGGCCTCCGTGTGCCAAAGATAGGCCACGCGCAAAGCCGCGCACAAAAATTAGAACCCGAAGGTCGGATGCCAAAACCCCCCAGCGGAAAAATGGCGAAAAAACGGGTGGGCTATAGCCTTGGTGGGGGGCGTGGGCGAAGTTCGTCCTCCGGACTCAGAATGGCCTGAGACTTTGCGGGCGGCCTCCGTGTGCCAAAAAATGGCCACGGACACAGCTGTACCCAAAAATTAGCGCCCGAAGGTCGGGGTACCAAAACCCACCAGCGGAAAAATGGCCAAAAAACGGGTGGGCTATAGCCTTGGTGGGGGGCGTGGGCGAAGTTCGTCCGCCGGACTCGGAATGGCCCGAGACTTTGTGGGTGGCCTCCGTGTGCCAAAGATAGGCCACGGGCACACAAAAAAATTAGCACCAAGGTCGGATGCCAAAACCCCCCTGCGGAAAAATGGCGAAAAAACGGGTGGGCTATAGCCTTGGTGGGGGGCGTGGGCGAAGTTCGTCCGCCGGACTCGGAATGGCCCGAGACTTTGTGGGTGGCCTCCGTGCGCCAAAAATAAGCCACGAACAAAGCCGCGTACAAAAATTAGCGGCCGAAGGTCGGGATCCCAAAACCCCAGCGGAAAATGGCCAAAAACGGTGGGCTATAGCCTTGGTGGGGGCGTGGCGAAGTTCGTCCGCCTGGACTCGGAATGGCCCGAGACTTTGCGGGCGGCCTCGTGTACAAAAATGGCCACGGCATAGCCGCTTAAAAATTAGCTACCGATGGTCGGGTGCCAAACCCCCGGAAAAATGGCAAAAAACGTGTGGGCTATAGCCTTGGTGGGGTGTGGGCGTTCGTCCGCCGGACTCGGAATGGCCCGAGACTTTGCGGGCGGCCTCCGTGTGCCAAAAATAGGCCACGGGCACAGCCGCACCAAAAAATTAGCGCCTGAAGGTCGGGGTGCCAAAACCAACCAGCGGAAAAATGGCCAAAAAACGGGTGGGCTATAGCCTTGGTGGGGGGCGTGGGCGAGGTTTGTCCGCCGGACTCGGAATGGCCCGAGGCTTTGCGGGCAGCCTCCGTGTGCCAAAAATAGTCCACGCGCACGGCCGCGCCCAAAAATTAGCGCCCAAAGGTCGGGGTTCCAAAACCCACCAGCGGAAAAATGGCCAAAAAACGGGTGGGCTATAGCCTTGGTGGGGGGTGTGGGCGACGTTCGTCCGCCGGACTCGGAATGACCCGAGACTTTGTGGGTGGCCTCCGTGCGCCAAAAATATGCCCCGGACAAAGCCGCGCACAAAAATTAGCGGCCAAAGGTCGGGATGCCAAAACCCCCCCGCGGAAAAATGTCCAAAAAACAGGTGGGCTATAGCCTTGGTGGGGGGCGTTGGCGAAGTTCGTCCTCCGGACTCAGAATGGCCCGAGACTTTGCGGGCTCCCTCCGTGTCCCAAAAATTGGCCACGGGCATAGCCGCGCCCAAAAATTAGCGCCCGATGGTCGGGGTGCCAAAACCCCCCAGCGGAAAAATGGCCAAAAAACGTATGGGCTATAGCCCTGGTGGGGGGCGTGTGCGAAGTTCGTGTGCCGGATTCGGAATGGCCCGAGACTTTGCGGGCAGCCTTCGTGTGCCAAAAATAGTCGACGGGCACGGCCGCGCCAAAAAATTAGTGCCCGAAGGTCGGGGTTCCAAAACCCACCAGCGGAAAAATGGCCAAAAAACGGGTGGGCTATAGCCTTGGTGGGGGGAGTGGGCGAGGTTCGTCCGCCGGACTCGGAATGGCCCGAGACTTTGTGGGCATCCTCCGTGTGCTGGGCAATGGCCGCACCTAAAATTAGCGCCCGAAGGTCGGGGTTCCAAAACCCACCAGCGGAAAAATGGCCAAAAAACGGGTGGGCTATAGCCTTGGTGGGGGGCGTGGGCGAAGTTCGTCCGCCGGACACGGAATGGCCCGAGACTTTGTGGGTATCCTCCGTGTGCCAAAAATAGGCCACGGGCATGGCCGCGCCCAAAAATTAGCGCCCGAAGGTCGGGGTGCCAAAACCCACCAGCGGAAAAATGGCCAAAAAACGGGTGGGCTATAGCCTTGGTGGGGGGTGTGGGCGACGTTCGTCCGCCGGACTCAGAATGACCCGAGACTTTGTGGGTGGCCTCCGTGCGCCAAAAATAGGCCCCGGACAAAGCCGCGCACAAAAATTAGCGGCCAAAGGCCGGGATGCCAAAACCCCCCCGCGGAAAAATGTCCAAAAAACAGGTGGGCTATAGCCTTGGTGGGGGGCGTTGGCGAAGTTCGTCCTCCGGACTCAGAATGGCCCGAGACTTTGCGGGCTCCCTCCGTGTCCCAAAAATTGGCCATGGGCATAGCCGCGCCCAAAAATTAGCGCCCGATGGTCGGGGTGCCAAAACCCCCCAGCGGAAAAATGGCCAAAAAACGTATGGGCTATAGCCCTGGTGGGGGGCGTGTGCGAAGTTCGTGTGCCGGATTCGGAATGGCCCGAGACTTTGCGGGCAGCCTCCGTGTGCCAAAAATAGTCGACGGGCATGGCCGCGCCCAAAAATTAGTGTCCGAAGGTCGGGGTTCCAAAACCCACCAGCGGAAAAATGGCCAAAAAACGGGTGGGCTATAGCCTTGGTGGGGGGAGTGGGCGAGGTTCGTCCGCCGGACTCGGAATGGCCCGAGACTTTGTGGGCATCCTCCGTGTGCCAAAAATAGGCCACGGGCACGGCCGCACCCAAAAATTAGCGCCCGAAGGTCGGGGTTCCAAAACCCACCAGCGGAAAAATGGCCAAAAAACGGGTGGGCTATAGCCTTGGTGGGGGGCGTGGGCGAAGTTCGTCCGCCGGACTCGGAATGGCCCGAGAATTTGGGGGCGGCCTCCGTGTGCCAAAAAATGGCCACGGGCATAGCCGCGCTAAAAAATTAGCGCCCGATGGTCGGGGTGCCAAAACCCCCCTGCGGAAAAATGGCCAAAAAACGTGTGGGCTATAGCCTTGGTGGGGGGAGTGGGCGAGGTTCGTCCGCCGGACTCGGAATGGCCCGAGACTATGTGGGCATCCTCCGTGTGCCAAAAATAGGCCACGGGCACGGCCGCACCCAAAAATTAGCGCCCGAAGGTCGGGGTTCCCAAACCCCCCTGCGGAAAAATGGCCAAAAAACGTGTGGGCTATAGCCTTGGTGGGGGGCGTGGGCGAAGTTCGTCCTCCGGACTCAGAATGGACCGAGACTTTGCGGGTGGCCTCCGTGTGCCAAAACATGGCCACGGGCATAGCCGCGCTCAAATATTAGCGCCCGATGGTCGGGGTGCCAAAACCCCCCTGCGGAAAAATGGCCAAAAAACGTGTGGGCTATAGCCTTGGTGGGGGGTGTGGGCGAAGTTCGTCCGCCGGACTCGGAATGGCCCGAGACTTTGCGGGCGGCCTCCGTGTGCCAAAAATAGGCCACGGGCACAGCCGCGCACAAAAATTAGCGCCCGAAGGTCGGGGTGCCAAAACCCACTAGCGGAAAAATGGCCAAAAAACGGGTGGGCTATAGCCTTGGTGGGAGGCATGGGCGAAGTTCGTCCGCCGGACTCGGAATGGCCCGAGACTTTGTGGGTGGTCTCCGTGTGCAAAAAATAGGCCACGGGAACAGCTGCACCCAAAAATTAGTGCCCGAAGGTCGGGGTGCCAGAACCCCCCAGCGGAAAAATGGCCAAAAAACGAGTGGGCTATAGCCTTGGTGGGGCGTGGTTCGTCCACGGACTTGGAATGGCCCGAGACTTTGTGGGTGTTCTCCGTGTGCCAAAAATAGGCCACGGGCAAAGCCGCGCACAAAAATTAGCGCCCAAAGGTCGGGGTGCCAAAACCCCCCAGCGGAAAAAAGGCTAAAAAACGGGTGGGCTATAGCCTTGGTGGGAGGCGTGGGCGAAGTTCGTCCGCCGGACTCAGAATGGCCCGAGACTTTGCGGGCGGCCTCCGTGTTCCAAAAATAGGCCACAGGCACAGCCGCGCCCAAAAATTAGCGCTCGAAGGTCGGTGTTCCAAAACACACCAGCGGAAAAATGGCCAAAAAACGGGTGGGCTATAGCCTTGGTGGGGGGCGTGGGCGAAGTTCGTCCGCCGGACTCGGTAGGCCCGAGACTTTGTGGGTGGCCTCCGTGCGCCAAAAATAGGACACGGGCAAAGCCGGCACAAAAATTAGCGGCCGAAGGTCGGGATCCCAAAATCCCCCAGCGGAAAAATGGCCAAAAAACGGGTGGGCTATAGCCTTGATGGGGGGCGTTGGCGAAGTTCGTCCGCCGGACTCGGAATGGCCCGAGACTTTGCGGGCGGCTTCCGTGTGCCAAAAATTGGCCACGGGCAGAGCCGCGCCCAAAAATTAGCGCCCGAAGGTGTGGGTGCCAAAACCCCCCAGCGGAAAAATGGCCGAAAAACGTGTGGGCTATAGCATTGGCGGGGGGCGTGGGCGAAGTTCATCCGCCGGACTCGGAATGGCCCGAGACTTTGCGGGCGGCCTCCGTGTGCCAAAAATAGGCCACGTCCACAGCCGCGCACAAAAATTAGCGCCCGAAGGCAGGGTTTCCAAAACCCCCCAGCGGAAAAATGGCCAAAAATCGGGTGGGCTATAGCCTTGGTGGGGGGCGTGGGCGAAGTTCGTCCGCCGGACTCAGAATGGCCCGAGACGTTGCGGTCGGCCTCCGTATGCCAAAAATAGGCCACGGAGTATGCCGCGCCAAAAAATTAGCGCCCGAAGGCCGGGTTGCCAAAACCCCCCAGCGGAAAAATGGCCAAAAAACGGGTGGGCTATAGCCTTGATGGGGGGCGTGGGCGAAGTTCGTCCACCGGACTCAGAATTGCCCGAGACTTCGCGGGCAGCCTCCTTGTACCAAAAATAGGCCACGGGGACAGACGCGCCCAAAAATTAGCGCCCGAAGGCCGGGGTACCAAAATCCCCTAGCGGAAAAATGGACAAAAAACGGGTGGGCTATAGCCTTGGTGGGGGGCGTGGGCGGAGTTCGTCCGCCGGACTCGGAATGGCCCGAAACTTTGTGGGTGGCCTCCGTGTGCCAAAAATAGGCCACGGGCTCAGCCGCGCACAAAAATTAGCGGCCGAAGGTCGGGGTGCCAAAAGCCCCCAGCGGAAAAAAGGCCAAAAAACGGGTGGGCTATAGCCTTGGTGGGAGGCGTGGGCGAAGTTCGTCCGCCGGACTCAGAATAGCCCGAGACTTTGCAGGTGGCCTCCGTGTGCCAAAAATAGGCCACAGGCACAGCCGCGCCCAAAAATTAGCGCCTGAAGGTCGGGGTGCCAAAACCCACTAGCGGAAAAATGGCCAAAAAATGGGTGAGCTATAGCCTTGGTGGGAGGCATGGGCGAAGTTCGTCCGCCGGACTCGGAATGGCCCGAGACTTTGTGGGTGGTCTCCGTGTGCAAAAAATAGGCCACGGGAACAGCTGCACCCAAAAATTAGCGCCCGAAGGTCGGGGTGCCAAAACCCCCCAGCGGAAAAATGGCCAAAAAACGAGTGGGCTATAGCCTTGGTGGGGGGCGTGGGCGAAGTTCGTCCGCCGGACTCGGAATGGCCCGAGACTTTGTGGGTGGCCTCCGTGTGCCAAAAATAGGCCACGGGCAAAGCCGCACACAAAAATTAGCGCCCGAAGGTCGGGATGCCAAAACCCCCCAGCGGAAAAAAGGCCAAAAAACGGGTGGGCTATAGCCTTGGTGGGAGGCGTGGGCGAAGTTCGTCCGCCAGACTCAGAATGGCCCGAGAGTTTGTGGGTGGCCTCCGTGTGCCAAAAATAGGCCACGGGCAAAGCCGCGCACAAAAATTAGCTCCCGGAGGTCGGGGTGCCAAAACCCACCAGCGGAAAAATGGCCAAAAAACGGGTGGGCTATAGCCTTGGTGGGGGGCGTGGGCGAAGTTTTTCCGCCGGACTCGGAATGGCCCGAGACTTTGTGGGTGGCCTCCGTGTGCCAAAAATAGGCCACGTTCGAAGCCGCGCACAAAAATTAATGCCCGAAGGTCGGGGTGCCAAAAGCCCCCAGCGGAAAAAAGGCCAAAAAACGGGTGGGCTATAGCCTTGGTGGGAGGCGTGGGCGAAGTTCGTTCGCCGGACTCAGAACAGCCCGAGACTTTGCAGGTGGCCTCCGTGTGCCAAAAATAGGCCACAGACACAGCCGCGCCCAAAAATTAGCGCCCGAAGGTCGGGGTGCCAAAACCCACTAGCGGAAAAATGGCCAAAAAACGGGTGGGCTATAGCCTTGGTGGGAGGCATGGGCGAAGTTCGTCCGCCGGACTCGGAATGGCCCGAGACTTTGTGGGTGGTCTCCGTGTGCAAAAAATAGGCCACGGGAACAGCTGCACCCAAAAATTAGCGCCCGAAGGTCGGGGTACCAAAACCCCCCAGCGGAAAAATGGCCAAAAAACGAGTGGGCTATAGCCTTGGTGGGGGGCGTGGGCGAAGTTCATCCGCCAGACTCGGAATGGCCCGAGACTTTGTGGGTGCTCTCCGTGTGCCAAAAATAGGCCACGGGCAAAGCCGCGCACAAAAATTAGCACCCGAAGGTCGGGGTGCCAAAACCCACCAGCGGAAAAATGGCCAAAAAACGGGTGGCCTATAGCCTTGGTGGGGGGCGTGGGCGAAGTTCGTCCGCCGGACTCGGAATGGCCCGAGACTTTGTGGGTGGCCTCCGTGTGCCAAAAATAGGCCACGGGCAAAGCCGCACACAAAAATTAGCGCCGGAAGGTCGGGGTGCCAAAACCCCCCAGCGGAAAAAAGGCCAAAAAACGGGTGGGCTATAGCCTTGGTGGGAGGCGCGGGCGAAGTTCGTCCGCCGGACTCAGAATGGCCCGAGGGTTTGTGGGTGGCCTCCGTGTGCCAAAAATAGGCCACGGGCAAAGCCGCGCACAAAAATTAGCTCCCGAAGGTCGGGGTGCCAAAACCCACCAGCGGAAAAATGGCCAAAAAACGGGTGGGCTATAGCCTTGGTGGGGGGCGTGGGCGAAGTTCGTCCGCCGGACTGGGAATGGTCCGAGACTTTGCGGGTGGCCACCGTGTGCCAAAAATAGGCCACGGGCAGAGCCGCTCCCAAAAATTAGCCCCCGAAGGTCGGGGTACCAAAACCCACCAGCAGAAAAACGGCCAAAAAACGGGTGGGCTATAGCCTTGGTGGGAGGCATGGGCGAAGTTCGTCCGCCGGACTAGGAATGGCCCGAGACTTTGCGAGCGGCCTCCGTGTGCCAATAATAGGCCACGGGCACAGCCACGCCCAAAAATTAGCGGCCGAAGGTCGGGATCCCAAAACCCCCCAGCGGAAAAATGGCCAAAAAACGGGTGGGCTATAGCCTTGGTGTGGGGCATTGGCGAAGTTCATCCTCCGGACTCAGAATGGCCCGAGACTTTGCGGGTGGCCTCCGCGTGCCAAAAATAGGCCACGGGCACAGCCGCGCTCAAAAATTAGCGCCCGAAGGTCGGGGTGCCAAAACCCCCCAGCGGAAAAATGGCCAAAAAACGGGTGGGCTATAGCCTTGGTGGGGGGCATTGGCGAAGTTCGTCCGCAGGACTCGGAATGGCCCGAGACTTTGCGGGTGGCCTCCGCGTGCCAAAAACAGGCCACGGGCACAGCCGCGCCCAAAAATTAGCGCCCGAAGGTCGGGGTTCCAAAACCCACCAGCGGAAAAATGGCCAAAAAACAGGTGGGCTATAGCCTTGGTGGGAGGCATGGGCGAAGTTCGTCCGCCGGACTAGGAATGGCCCGAGACTTTGCGAGCGGCCCCCGTGTGCCAATAATAGGCCACGGGCACAGCCACGCCCAAAAATTAGCGGCCGAAGGTCGGGATCCCAAAACCCCCCAGCGGAAAAATGGCCAAAAAACGGGTGGGCTATAGCCTTGGTGTGGGGCATTGGCGAAGTTCATCCTCCGGACTCAGAATGGCCCGAGACTTTGCGGGTGGCCTCCGCGTGAAAAAAATAGGCCACGGGCACAGCCGCGCTCAAAAATTAGCGCCCGAAGGTCGGGGTGCCAAAACCCCCCAGCGGAAAAATGGCCAAAAAACGGGTGGGCTATAGCCTTGGTGGGGGGCATTGGCGAAGTTGGTCCGCAGGACTCGGAATGGCCCGAGACTTTGCGGGTGGCCTCCGCGTGCCAAAAATAGGCCACGGGCACAGCCGCGCCCAAAAATTAGCGCCCGAAGGTCGGGGTTCCAAAACCCACCAGCGGAAAAATGGCCAAAAAACGGGTGGGCTATAGCCTTGGTGGGGGGCGTGGGCGAAGTTCGTCCAGCGGCCGAAGGTCGGGATCCCAAAACCCCCCAGCGGAAAAATGGCCAAAAAACGGGTGGGCTATAGCCTTGATGGGGGGCGTGGGCGAAGTTCATCCGCCGGACTCGGAATGGCCCGAGACTTTGTGGGTCACCTCCGTGCGCCAAACATAGGCCACGGGCAAAGCCGCACACAAAAATTAGCGGCCGAAGGTCGGGATCCCAAAACCCCCCAGCGGAGAAATGGCCAAAAAACGGGTGGGCTATAGCCTTGGTGGGGGCGTGGTTCGTCCGGACTGGGAATGGTCCGAGACTTTGCGGGTGGCCACCGTGTGCAAAAATAGGCCAGGGCAAAGCCGCACAAAAATTAGCGCCAAGGTCGGGGTGCCAAAACCCACCAGCGGAAAAATGGCCAAAAACGCAGTGGGCTATAGCCTTGGTGGGGCGTTCGTCCGCCAGACTCGGAATGGCCCGAGACTTTGTGGGTGGCCTCCGTGCGCAAAAATAGGCCACGGGCAAAGCCGCACAAAAATTAGCGCCAAGGTCGGGTGCCAAAACCCACCAGCGGAAAAATGGCCAAAACGGGTGGGCTATTGCCTTGGTGGGGGCGAGATTCGTCTGCCGGACTCGGAATGGCCCGAAACTTTGTGGGTGGCCTCCGTGCGCCAAAAATAGGCCACGGGCAAAGCCGCGCACAAAAATTAGCGGCCGAAGGTCGGGATCCCAAAACCCCCCAGCGGAGAAATGGCCAAAAAACGGGTGGGCTATTGCCTTGGTGGGGGGCGTGGGCGAAGTTCGTCCGTCGGACTCAGAATGGCCCGAGATTTTGCGGGCGGCCTCCGTGTCCCAAAAATAGGCCACGGGCACAGCTGCACCCAAAAATTAGCGCCCGAAGGTCGGGGTTCCAAAACCCACCAGCGGAAAAATGGCCAAAAAACGGGTGGGCTATAGCCTTGGTGGGGGGCGTGGGCGAAGTTCGTCTGCCGGACTCGGAATGGTCCGAGACTTTGCGGGTGGCCTCCGTGTTCCACAAATAGGCCACGGGCACAGCCGCGGCCAAAAATTAGCGCCCGAAGGTCGGGGTGCCAAAACCCACCAGCGGAAAAATGGCCAAAAAACGGGTGGGCTATAGCCTTGGTGGGGGTCGTGAGCAAAGTTCGTCCGCCGGACTCGGAATGGCCCGAGACTTTCTGGGTGGCCTCCGTGCACCAAAAATAGGCCATGGGCAAAGCCGCGCACAAAAATTAGCGGCCGAAGGTCGGGATCCCAAAACCCCCCAGCGGAGAAATGGCCAAAAAACGGGTGGGCTATGGCCTTGGTGGGGGGCATTGGCGAAGTTCATCCTCCGGACTCAGAATGGCCCGAGACTTTGTGGGTGGCCTCCGTACGACAAAAATAGGCCACGGGCAAAGCCGCGCACAAAAATTAGCGGCCGAAGGTCGGGATCCCAAAACCCCCCAGCGGAAAAATGGCCAAAAAAAGGGTGGGCTATAGCCTTGGTGGGGGGCGTGGGCGAAGTTCGTCTGCCGGACTGGGAATGGTCCGAGACTTTGCGGGTGGCCTCTGTGTGCAAAAAATAGGCCACGGGCACAGCCGCGCCGGAAGTTCGGGATGCCAAAACCCACCAGGGGAAAAATGGCCAAAAAACGGGTGGGCTGTAGCCTTGGTGGGGGGCGTTGGCGAAGTTCGTCTGCCGGACTCGGAATGGCCCGAGACTTTGCGGGCGGCCTCCGTGTCCAGAAAATTGGCCACGGGCACAGACGTGCCCAAAAATTAGCGCCCGACGGTCGTAGTGCCAAAACCCCCAGCGGAAAAATGGCCAAAAAACGGGTGGGCTATAGCCTTGGTGGGGGGCGTGGGCGAAGTTCGTCCTCCGGACTCGGAATGGCCCGAGACTTTCTGGGTGGCCTCCGTGTGACAAAAATAGGCCACGGGCAAAGCCGCGCACAAAAATTAGCTCCCGAAGGTCGGGGTGCCAAAACCCCCTAGCGGAAAAATGGCCCAAAAACGAGTGAGCTATAGCCTTGGCGGGGGGCGTGCGCGAAGTTCGTCCGCCGGACTCGGAATGGCCCGAGACTTTGCGGGCGGCCTCCGTGTGCCAAAAATAGGCCACGGGCACAGCCACGCCCAAAAATTAGCGCTCGAAGGTCGGGGTTCCAAAACCCACCAGCGGAAAAATGGCCAAAAAATGGGTGGGCTATAGCCTTGGTAGGGGGCGTGGGCGAGGTTTGTCCGCCGGACTCGGAATGGCCTGAGACTTTGCGGGCAGCCTCCGTGTGCCAAAAATAGGCCAGGGCACGGCCGCGCCCAAAAATTAGCGCCCGAAGGTCGGGGTTCCAAAACCCACCAGCGGAAAAATGGCCAAAAAACGGGTGGGCTATAGCCTTGGTGGGGGGCGTGGGCGAAGTTCGTCCGCCGGACTCGGAATGGTCCGAGACTTTGCGGGTGGCCTCCGTGTTCCACAAATAGGCCACGGGCACAACCGCGCCCAAAAATTAGCGCCCGAAGGTCGGGGTGCCAAAACCAACCAGCGGAAAAATGGCCAAAAAACGGGTGGGCTATAGCCTTGGTGGGCGTGGCGAAGGTTCATCCGCAGGACTGGAATGGCCCGAGACTTTGTGGGCGGCCTCCGTGTTCCACAAATAGGCCACGGGCACAACCGACAAAAATTAGCGCCCGAAGGTCGGGATGCCAAAACCCCAGCGGAAAAATGGCCAAAAACGGGTGGGCTATAGCCTTGGTGGGGGCATTGGTTCGTCCGCAGGACTCGGAATGGCCCGAGACTTTGCGGGTGGCCTCCGCGTGCCAAAAATAGGCCACGGGCACAGCCGCGCCCAAAAATTAGCGCCCGAAGGTCGGGGTTCCAAAACCCACCAGCGGAAAAATGGCCAAAAAACGGGTGGGCTATAGCTTGGTGGGGGGCGTGGGCGAGGTTCGTCTGCCGGACTCGGAATTGCCCGAGACTTTTCGGGCAGCCTCCGTGTGCCAAAAATAGGCCACGGCCACATCCGCGCCCAAAAATTAGCGCTCGAAGGTCGGGGTTCCAAAACCCACCAGCGGAAAAATGGCCAAAAAATGGGTGGGCTATAGCCTTGGTAGGGGGCGTGGGCGAGGTTTGTCCGCCGGACTCGGAATGGCCTGAGACTTTACGGGCAGCCTCCGTGTGCCAAAAATAGGCCAGGGCATGGCCGCGCCCAAAAATTAGCGCCCGAATGTCGGGGTTCCAAAACCCACCAGCGGAAAAATGGCCAAAAAACGGGTGGGCTATAGCCTTGGTGGGGGGCGTGGGCGAAGTTCGTCCTCCGGACTCAGAATGGCCCGAGACTTTGCGGGCGGCCTCCGTGTGCCAAACAATTGCCACGGGCAGATCCGCGCTAAAAAATTAGCGCCCGATGGTCGGTGTGCCAAAACCCCCCTGCGGAAAAATGGCCAAAAAACGTGTGGCTATAGCCTTGGTGGGGGGTGTGGGCGAAGTTCGTCCGCCGGACTCGGAATGGTCCGAGACTTTGCGGGTGGCCTCCGTGTTCCACAAATAGGCCACGGGCACAACCGCGCCCAAAAATTAGCGCCCGAAGGTCGGGGTGCCAAAACCAACCAGCGGAAAAATGGCCAAAAAACGGGTGGGCTATAGCCTTGGTGGGGGGCGTGGGCGAAGTTCATCCGCAGGACTCGGAATGGCCCGAGACTTTGTGGGCGGCCTCCGTGTTCCACAAATAGGCCACGGGCACAACCGCGCACAAAAATTAGCGCCCGAAGGTCGGGATGCCAAAACCCCCCAGCGGAAAAATGGCCAAAAAACGGGTGGGCTATAGCCTTGGTGGGGGGCATTGGCGAAGTTCGTCCGCAGGACTCGGAATGGCCCGAGACTTTGCGGGTGGCCTCCGCGTGCCAAAAATAGGCCACGGGCACAGCCGCGCCCAAAAATTAGCGCCCGAAGGTCGGGGATCCAAAACCAACCAGCGGAAAAATGGCCAAAAAACGGGTGGGCTATAGCCTTGGTGGGGGGCGTGGGCGAAGTTCATCCGCAGGACTCGGAATGGCCCGAGACTTTGTGGGTGGCCTCCGTGTTCCACAAATAGGCCACGGGCACAACCGCGCACAAAAATTAGCGCCCGAAGGTCGGGATGCCAAAACCCCCCAGCGGAAAAATGGCCAAAAAACGGGTGGGCTATAGCCTTGGTGGGGGGCGTGGGCGAGGTTCGTCCGCCGGACTCGGAATGGCCCGAGATTTTGCGGGCAGCCTCCGTGTGCCAAAAATAGGCCACGGGTACGGCCGCGCCCAAAAATTAGCCCCCGAAGGTCGGGGTTCCAAAACCCACCAGCGGAAAAATGACCAAAAAACGGGTGGGCTATAGCCTTGGTGGGGGGCGTGGGCGGAGTTCGTTCGCAAGACTCGGAATGGCCCGAGACTTTCTGGGTGGCCTCCGTTTTACAAAAATAGGCCACGGACAAAGCCGCACAAAAAAATTAGCGGCCGAAGGTCGGGATCCCAAAACCCCCCAGCAGAAAAATGGCCAAAAAACGGGTGGGCTATAGCCTTGGTGGGGGGCGTTGGCGAAGTTCGTCCTCCGGACTCAGAATGGCCCGAGACTTTGCGGGCGGCCTCCGTGTGCCATAAATAGACCACGACCATAGCCGCGCCCAACAATTGGCCCCAGAAGGTCGGTGTGCCAAAATCGCCCAGCGGAAAAATGGCCAAAAAACGAGGGGGCTATAGCCTTGGTGGGGGGCGTGCGCGAAGTTCGTCCGCCGGACTCGGAATGGTCCGAGACTTTGCGGGCGGCCTCCGTGTGCCATAAATAGACCACGTCCATAGCCGCGCCCAAAAATTGGCGCCAGAAGGTCGGGTGCCAAAACCCCCCAGCGGAAAAATGGCCAAAAAAGGAGGGGGCCATAGCCTTGGTGGGGGGCGTGGGCGAAGTTCGTCCGCCGGACTCGGAATGGCCCGAGACTTTGCTGGCCGCCTCCGTGTGCAAAAAATAGGCCACGGGCACAGCCACACCCAAAAATTAGCGCCCGAAGGTCGGGGTGCCAAAACCACCCAGCGGAAAAATGGCAAAAAAACGGGTGCGCTATAGCCTTGGTGGGGGGCGTGGGCGGAGTTCTTCCGCCAGACTCGGAATGGCCCGAGACTTTGTGGGTGCCCTCCGTGTGCCAAAAATAGGCCACGGGAACAGCCACACTCAAAAATTAGCGCCCGAAGGTCGGGGTGCCAAAACCCCCTAGCGAAAAAATGGCCAAAAAACGAGTGGGCTATAGCCTTGGTGGGGAGCGTGCGCGAAGTTCGTCCGCCGGACTCGGAATGGCCCGAAACTTTGCGGGCGGCCTCCGTGTGCCATAAATAGACCACGGCCATAGCCGCGCCCAAAAATTGGCGCCAGAAGGTCGGGGTGCCAAAACCCCCCAGCGGAAAAATGGCCAAAAAACGAGGGGGCTATAGCCTTGGTGGGGGGCGTGGGCGGAGTTCGTTCGCAAGACTCGGAATGGCCCGAGACTTTGTGGGTGGCCTCCGTGTGCCAAAAATAGGCCACGGGAACAGCCGCACTCAAAAATTAGCACCCGAAGGTCGGGGTGCCAAAACCCCCTAGCGGAAAAATGGCCAAAAAACGAGTGGGCTATAGCCTTGGTGGGGGGCGTGCGCGAAGTTCGTCCGCCGGACTCGGAATGGCCCGAGACTTTGCGGGCGGCCTCCGTGTGCCATAAATAGACCACGGCCATAGCCGCACCCAAAAATTGGCGCCAGAAGGTCGGGGTGCCAAAACCCCCCAGCGGAAAAATGGCCAAAAAACGAGGGGGCTATAGCCTTGGTGGGGGGCGTGGGCAAAGTTCGTCCGCCGGACTCGGAATGGCCCGAGACTTTGCTGGCCGCCTCCGTGTGCAAAAAATAGGGCACGGGCACAGCCACGCCCAAAAGTTAGCACCCGAAGGTCGGGGTGCCAAAACCCCCTAGCGGAAAAATGGCCAAAAAACGAGTGGGCTATAGCCTTGGTGGGGGGCGTGCGCGAAGTTCGTCCGCCGGACTCGGAATGGCCCGAGACTTTGCGGGCGGCCTCCGTGTGCCATAAATAGACCACGGCCGTAGCCGCACCCAAAAATTAGTGCCCGAAGGTCGGGGTGCCAAAACCCACCACCGGAAAAATGGCCAAAAAAAGGGTGGGCTATAGCCTTGGTGGGGGGCGTGGGCGAAGTTCGTCCGCCGGACTCGGAATGGCCCGAGACTTTGTGGGTGGCCTCCGTGTGCCAAAAATAGGCCACGGGAACAGCCACACTAAAAAATTAGCGCCCGAAGGTCGGGGTGCCAAAACCCCCTAGCGGAAAAATGGACAAAAAACGAGTGGGCTATAGCCTTGGTGGGGGGCGTGCGCGAAGTTCGTCCGCCGGACTCGGAATGGCCCGAGACTTTGCGGGCGGCCTCCGTGTGCCATAAATAGACCACGGCCATAGCCGCACCCAAAAATTGGCGCCAGAAGGTCGGGGTGCCAAAACCCCCCAGCGGAAAAATGGCCAAAAAACGGGTGGGCTATAGCCATGGTGGGGGGTGTGGGTGAAGTTCGTCCGCCGGACTCGGAATGGCCTGAGCCTTTGTGGGTGGTCTCCGTGCGCCAAAAATAGGCCACGGGGACAGACGCGCCCAAAAATTAGCGTCCGAAGACTGGGGTGCCAAATCCCCCCAGCGGAAAAACGGCCAAAAAACGGGTGGGCTATAGCCTTGGTGGGGGGCGTGGGCGAGGTTCGTCCGCCGGACTCGGAATGGCCCGAGACTTTGTGGGCAGCCTCCGTGTGCCAAAAATAGGCCACGGGTACGGCCGCGCCCAAAAATTAGCGCCAGAAGGTCGGGGTTCCAAAACCCACCAGCGGAAAAATGACCAAAAAACGGGTGGGCTATAGGCTTGGTGGGGGGCGTGGGCGGAGTTCGTTCGCAAGACTCGGAATGGCCCGAGACTTTCTGGGTGGCCTCCGTGTGACAAAAATAGGCCACGGGCAAAGCCGTGCACAAAAATTAGCGGCCGAAGGTCGGGATCCCAAAACCCCCCAGCGGAAAAATGGCAAAAAACGGGTGGGCTATAGCCTTGGTGGGGGGCGTTGGCGAAGTTCGTCCTCCGGACTCAGAATGGCCCGAGACTTTGCGGGCGGCCTCCGTGTGCCAAAAATAGGCCACGGGCACAGCCCCACCCAAAAATTAGCGCCCGAAGGTAGGGGTTCCAAAACGCACCAGCGGAAAAAAGGCCAAAAAACGGGTGGGCTATAGCCTTGGTGAAGCGTTAGCGAGATTCGTCCGCCGGACTGGAATGGCCCGAGACTTTGTGGTAGCCTCCGTGCTAAAAATAGCCACGGCACAGCCCAAAAATTAGCGACCGAAGGTCGTGCTCCCACTACCCCCCGGCGTAATAATGGCCAAAAAACGGGTGGGATATAGCCTTGGTGGGGGCCGTTGGCGAAGTTCGTCCTCCGGACTCAGAATGGCGAAGACTGCGGGCGGCCTCCGTGTGCCATAAATAGACCACGACCATAGCGCGCCCAACAATTGGCGCCAGAAGGTCGGGGTGCCAAAACCGCCCAGCGGAAAAATGGCCAAAAAGCAGGGGCTATGGCCTTGTTGGGCGTGGGCGAGAGTTCGTCCGCGGATTGGAATGGCCGAGACTTTGCTGGTGGACTCCGTGTCAAAATAGCCAGGCACAGCCACGCCCAAAAATTAGCGCCAGAAGGTCGGGGTGCCAAAACCACCCATGGAAAAATGGCCAAAAGCGGGTGCGCTATAGCCTTGGTAGGGCGTGGGCGGAGTTCGTCCGCCAGACTCGGAATAGCCCGAGACTTTGTGGGTGGCCTCCGTGTGCCAAAAATAGGCCACGGGAACAGCCGCACTAAAAATTAGCGCCGAAGGTCGGGGTGCCAAAACCCCTAAGCGGAAAAATGGCCAAAAACGAGTGGGCTATAGCCTTGGTAGGCGTGCGCGAGTTCGTCCGCCCGGACTCGGAATGCCCGAGACTTTCGTGACGGCCTCCGTGTGCCTTAAGTAGGCCACGGCCATAGCGCGCCCAAAATTGGCGCCAGAAGGTGGGTGCCAAAACCCCCAGCGGAAAAATGGCCAAAACGGGTGGGCTATAGCCTTGGAGGCGTGGGCGAGATTCGTCCGCCGGACTCGGAATCGCCCGAGCCTTTGTGGGCGGCCTCTGTGCGCCAAAAAGGCCCACGAGGACAGGCGCCCAAAATTAGCGTCCGAAGGCCGGGTGCCAAATCCCCAGCGGAAAAATGGCCAAAAGCGGGTGGGCTATAGCCTTGGTAGGGCGTGGGCGAGGTCCGTCCGGACTCGGAATGGCCCGAGACTTTGCGGGCAGCCTCCGTGTGCCAAAAATAGGCCCGAGGCACGGCGCGCCAAAAATTAGCGCCCGAAGGTCGGGGTTCCAAAACCCACCAGCGGAAAAATGACCAAAAAACGGGTGGGCTATAGCCTTGGTGGGGGGCGTGGGCGGAGTTCGTTCGCCAGACTCGGAATGGCCCGAGACTTTCTAGGTGGCCTCCGTGTGACAAAAATAGGCCACGGGCAAAGCCGCACACAAAAATTAGCGGCCGAAGGTCGGGATCCCAAAACCCCCCGGCGGAAAAATAGCCAAAAAACGGGTGGGCTATAGCCTTGGTGCGGGGCGTTGGCAAAGTTCGTCCCCCGGACTCAGAATGGCCCGAGACTTTGCGGGCGGCCTCCGTGTGCCAAAAATTGGCCACGGGCATAGCCTCGCCCAAAAACTAGCGCCCGATGGTCGGGGTGCCAAAACCCCCCAGCGGAAATATGGCCAAAAAACGTGTGGGCTATAGCCTTGGTGGGGGGCGTGGGCGAGGTTCGTCCGCCGCACTCGGAATGGCCCGAGACTTTGCAGGCGGCCTCCGTGTGCCAAAAATAGGCCACGGACACACCGCGCCCAAAAATTAGCGGCCGAAGGTCGGGGTTCCAAAACCCACCAGCGGAAAAATGGCCAAAAAACGGGTGGGCTATAGCCTTGGTAGAGGCATGGGCGAGATTCCGCCGGACTCGGAATAGGCCCGAGACTTTGTGGGTGGCCTCCGTGTGCCAAAAATAGGCCAGGGGCAAAACCGCCAGAAAATTAGCGACCGAATGCAGGGGTTGCCAAAACCCCCAGTGGAAAAATGGCCAAAAGCGGGTGGGCTATAGCCTTGGTGGGGCGTGGGCGAGTTCGTCCGCGGACTCAGAATGGCCCGAGACTTTGCGGCGGCCTCCTTGTGCCAAAAATAGGCCACGCAGGCACGGCCGCAAGTCGGGGTTCCAAAACTCCACCAGCGGAAAAATGGCGAAAAAAGCAGGTGGGCTATAGCCTTGGTGGGCGTGGCGAGATTCGTCCGCCGGACTCGGAATGGCCCGAGACTTTGCGGGCGGCCTCCGTGTGCCAAAAATAGGCCACGGACACAGCCGTGCCAAATAAAATTAGCGCCCGAAGGTCGGGGTGCCAAAACCCACCAGCGGAAAAATGTCCAAAAAACGGGTGGGCTATAGCCTTGGTGGGGGGCGTTGGCGAAGTTCGTCCTCCGGAGTCAGAATGGCCCGAGACTTTGCGGGCGATCTCCGTGTGCCAAAAAATGGCCACGGGCATAGCCGCGCTCAAAAATTAGCGCCCGATGGCTGGGGTGCCAAAACCCCCCTGCGGAAAAATGGCCAAAAAACGTGTGGGCTATAGCCTTGGTGGAGGGTGTGGGCGAAGTTCGTCCGCCGGACTCAGAATGGCCCGAGACTTTACGGGCGGCCTCCGTGTGCCAAAAATAGGCCACGGGCACAGCCGCGCCCAAAAATTAGCGCCCGAAGGTCGGGGTGCCAAAACCCACCAGCGGAAAAATGGCCAAAAAACGGGTGAGCTATAGCCTTGGTGGGGGGCGTGGGTGAAGTTCGTCCGCCGGACTCGGAATGGCCCGAGACTTTGCGGGCGGCTTCCGTGTGCCAAAAATAGGCCACGGGCACAGCCGTGCCCAAAAATTAGCGCCCGAAGGTCGGGGTTCCAAAACCCACCAGCGGAAAAATGGCCAAAAAACGGGTGGGCTATAGCCTTGGTGGGGGGCGTTGGCGAAGTTCGTCCTCCGGACTCAGAATGGCCCGAGACTTTTCGGGCGACCTCCGTGTGCCAAAAAATGGCCACGGGAATAGCCGCGCTCAAAAATTAGCGCCCGATGGTCAGGGTGCCAAAACCCCCCTGCAGAAAATGGCCAAAAAACGTGTGGGCTATAGCCTTGGTGGGGGGTGTGGGCGAAGTTCGTCCGGCGGACTCGGATTGGCCCGAGAATTTGCGGGTGGCCTCCGTGTGCGAAAAATAAGCCACGGGCATATCCGCGCTCAAAAATTAGCGCCCGATGGTCAGGGTGCCAAAACCCCCCTGCGGAAAAATGGCCAAAAAACAGGTGGGCTATAGCCTTGGTGGGGGGCATGGGCGAAGTTCGTCCGCCGGACTCGGCATGGCCCGAGACTTTGCGGGTGGCCTCCGTGCGCCAAAAATAGGCCACGGCCAAAGCCGCGCACAAAGATTAGCGGCCGAAGGTCGGGATCCCAAAACCCCCCGGCGGAAAAATGGCCAAAAAACGGGTGGGCTATAGCCTTGGTGGGGGGCGTTTGCGAAGTTCGTCTTCCGGACTCAGAATTGCCCGAGACTTTGAGGGAGGCCTCCGTGTGCCAAAAATAGGCCACTGCTTGAGCAAAAATTAGCGCCGAAGGTCGGGTACCAAAACCCACCAGCGGAAAAATGGCCAAAAGCGGGTGGGCTATAGCCTTGGTGGGGCGTGGGCGAGATTCGTCCTCGGACTCAGAATGGCCGAGACTTTGTGGGTGGCCTCCGTGTGCCAAAAATGGCCACAGGCATAGCCACGCTAAAAATTTAGCGCCCGATGGTCGGGTGCCAAAACCCCCTGCGGAAAAATGGCAAAACGTGTGGGCTATAGCCTTGAGTGGAGGTGTGGGCGAAGTTCATCCGCCGGACTCAGAATGGCCGAGACTTTGCGGGCGGCCTCCGTGTGCCAAAAATAGGCCACGGCACAGCTGCAAAATTAGCGCCGAAGGTCGGGGTGCCAAAACCCACCAGCGGAAAAATGGCCAAAAAACGGGTGAGCTATAGCCTTGGTGGGGGGCGTGGGTGAAGTTCGTCCGCCGGACTCGGAATGGCCCGAGACTTTGCGGGCGACTTCTGTGTGCCAAAAATAGGCCACGGGCACAGCCGTGCCCAAAAATTAGCGCCCGAAGGTCGGGGTTCCAAAACCCACCAGCGGAAAAATGGCCAAAAAACGGGTGGGCTATAGCCTTGGTGGGGGGCGTTGGCGAAGTTCGTCCTCCGGACTCAGAATGGCCCGAGACTTTTCGGGCGACCTCCGTGTGCCAAAAAATGGCCACGGGCATAGCCGCGCTAAAAAATTAGCGCCCGATGGTCAGGGTGCCAAAACCCCCCTGCGGAAAAATGGCCAAAAAACGTGTGGGCTATACCCTTGGTGGGGGGTGTGGGCGAAGTTCGTCCGGCGGACTCGGATTGGCCCGAGAATTTGTGGGTGGCCTCCGTGTGCGAAAAATAAGCCACGGGCATATCCGCGCTCAAAAATTAGCGCCCGATGGTCAGGGTGCCAAAACCCCCCTGCGGAAAAATGGCGAAAAAACGGGTGGGCTATAGCCTTGGTGGGGGGCATGGGCGAAGTTCGTCCGCCGGACTCGGCATGGCCCGAGACTTTGCGGGTGGCCTCCGTGCGCCAAAAATAGGCCACGGACAAAGCCGCGCACAAAAATTAGCGGCCGAAGGTCGGGATCCCAAAACCCCCCGGCGGAAAAATGGCCAAAAAACGGGTGGGCTATAGCCTTGGTGGGGGGCGTTGGCGAAGTTCGTCCTCTGGACTCAGAATTGCCCGAGACTTTGCGGGCGGCCTCTGTGTGCCAAAAATTGGCCACGGGCATATCCGCGACCAAAAATTAGCGCCCGATGGTCGGGGTGCCAAAACCCCCCAGCGGAAAAATGGCCAAAAAACGTGTGGGCTATAGCCTTGGTGGGGGGCTTGGGCGAGGTTCGTCCGCCGGACTCGGAATGGCCCGAGACTTTGCGGGCGGCCTCCGTGTGCCAAAAATAGGCCACCGGCACAGCCGAGCCCAAAAATTAGCGCCCGAAGGTCGGGGTACCAAAACCCACCAGCGGAAAAATGGCCAAAAAACGGGTGGGCTATAGCCTTGGTGGGGGGCGTGGGCGAAGTTCGTCCTCCGGACTCAGAATGGCCCGAGACTTTGTGGGTGGCCTCCGTGTGCCAAAAAATGGCCACGGGCATAGCCGCGCTAAAAAATTAGCGCCCGATGGTCGGGGTGCCAAAACCCCCCTGCGGAAAAATGCCAAAAAAACGTATGGGCTGTAGCCTTGGTGGAGGGTGTGGGCGAAGTTCGTCCGCCGGACTCGGAATGGCCCGAGACTTTGCGGGCGGCCTCCGTGTGCCAAAAATAGGCCACGGGCACAGCCGCGCCAAAAAATTAGCGCCCGAAGGTCGGGGTGCCAAAACCCACCAGCGGAAAAATGGCCAAAAAACGGGTGGGCTATAGCCTTGGTGGGGGGCGTGGGCGAGGTTCGTCCGCCGGACTCGGAATGGCCCGAGACTGTGTGGGCAGCCTCCGTGTGCCAAAAATAGGCCACGGGCACGGCCGCGTCCAAAAATTAGCGCCCGAAGGTTGGGGTTCCAAAACCCACCAGCGGAAAAATGGCCAAAAAACGGGTGGGCTATAGCCTTGGTGGGGGGCGTTGGCGAAGTTCGTCCTCCGGACTCAGAATGGCCCGAGACTTTGCGGGCGACCTCCGTGTGCCAAAACATGGCCACGGGCATAGCTGCGCTCAAAAATTAGCGCCCGATGGTCAGGTGCCAAAACCCCCCTGCGGAAAAATGGCCAAAAAACGGGTGGGCTATAGCCTTGGTGGGGGGCATGGGCGAAGTTCGTCCGCCGGACTCGGCATGGCCCGAGACTTTGCGGGTGGCCTCCGTGCGCCAAAAATAGGTCACGGGCAAAGCCGCGCACAAAAATTAGCGGCCTAAGGTCGTGATCCCAAAACCCCCCGGCGGAAAAATGGCCAAAAAACGGGTGGGCTAAAGCCTTGGTGGGGGGCGTTGGCGAAGTTCGTCCTCCGGACTCAGAATGGCCCGAGACTTTGCGGGCGGCCTCCGTGTGCCAAAAATAGGCCACGGGCACAGCCGCTTAAAAATTAGCGCCAAGGTGGGTGCCAAAACCCACCAGCGGAAAAATGGCCAAAAGCGGGTGGGCTATAGCCTTGGTGGGGCGTGGCGAGTTCGTCCGCGGATTGGAATGGCCCGAGACTGCGGGCAGCCTCCGTGTGCCAAAAATAGGCCACGGCACGGCAAAAATTAGCGCCCGAAGGTCGGGGTTCCAAAACCCACCAGCGGAAAAATGGCCAAAAAACGGGTGGGCTATAGCCTTGGTGGGGGGCGTTGGCGAAGTTCGTCCTCCGGACTCAGAATGGCCCGAGAACTTGCGGGCGACCTCCGTGTGCCAAAAAATGGCCACGGGCATAGCCGCGCTAAAAAATTAGCGCCCGATGGTCAGGGTGCCAAAACCCCCCTGCGGAAAAATGGCCAAAAAACGTGTGGGCTATAGCCTTGGTGGGGGTGTGGCGAGATTCGTCCGGACTCGGATTGGCCCCAGAATTTGCGGGCGGCCTCCGTGTGCCAAAAATAGGCCACGGACAAAGCCTCGCACAAAAATTAGCACCCGAACGTCGGATGCCAAAACCCCCCAGCGGAAAAATGGCGAAAAAACAGGTGGGCTATAGCCTTGGTGGGGGGCGTGGGCGAAGTTCGTCCTCCGGACTCAGAATGGCCCGAGACTTTGCGGGCGGCCTCCGTGTGCCAAAAAATGGCCACAGGCATAGCCGCGCTAAAAAATTAGCGCCCGATGGTCGGGGTGCCAAAACCCCCTGCGGAAAAATGGCCGCGTGGGCTATAGCCTTGGTGGGGGTGTGGCGAGATCGTTCGCGGACTCGGAATGGACCGAGACTTCGGCGGCCTCCGTCTGCCAAAAATAGGCCACGGGCACAGCCGCGCCAAAAATTAGCGCCGAAGGTCAGGGTGCCAAAACCCTGTGGAAAAATGGCCAAAACCGGTGGGCTATAGCCTTGGTGGGGCGTGGGCGATGTTCGTCCGCCGGACTCGGAATGGCCCGAGACTTTGCGGGCAGCCTCCGTGTGCCAAAAATAGGCCACGGGCACAGCCGCGCCCAAAAATTAGCGCCCGAAGGTCGGGGTTCCAAAACCCGCCAGCGGAAAAATGGCCAAAAAACGGTTGGGCTATAGCCTTGGTGGGGGGCGTTGGCGAAGTTCGTCCTCCGGACTCAGAATGGCCCGAGACTTTGCGGGCGACCTCCGTGTGCCAAAAATAGACCACGGGCAAAGCCGCGCACAAAAATTAGCACCCGAACGTCGGATACCAAAACCCCCCAGGGGAAAAATTGCGAAAAAACGGGTGGGTTATAGCCTTGAGTGGGGCGTGGCGAGATTCGTCCTCCGGACTCAGAATGGCCCGAGACTTTGCGGGCGGCCTCCGTGTGCCAAAAAATGGCCACAGGCATAGCCGTGCTAAAAAATTAGCGCCCGATGGTCGGGGTGCCAAAACCCCCCTGCGGAAAAATGGCTAAAAAACGTGTAGGCTATAGCCTTGGTAGAGGTGTGGCGAAGTTCGTTCGCCGGACTCGGAATGGCCCGAGACTTTACGGGCGGCCTCCGTGTGCCAAAAATAGGCCACGGGCACAGCCGCGCCCAAAAATTAGCGTCCGAAGGTCGGGGTGCCAAAACCCACCAACGGAAAAATGGCCAAAAAACGGGTGGGCTATAGCCTTGGTGGGGGGCGTGGGCGAAGTTCGTCCGCCGGACTCGGAATGTCCCGACACTTTGTGGGTGGCCTCCATGTGCCAAAAATAGGCCACGGGAACAGCTTCACTCAAAAATTAGCGCCCGAAGGTCGGGGTGCCAAAACCCCCTAGCGGAAAAATGGCCAAAAAACGAGTGGGCTATAGCCTTGGTGGGGGGCGTGCGCGAAGTTCGTCCGCCGGACTCGGAATGGCCCGAGACTTTGTGGGCGGCCTCCGTGTGCCATAAATAGACCACGGCCATAGCCGCGCCCAAAAATTGGCGCCAAAAGGTCGGGGTGCCAAAACCCCCAGCGGAAAAATGGCCAAAAAACGAGTGGGCTATAGCCTTGGTGGGGGGCGTGGGCGAAGTTCGTCCGCCGGACTCGGAATGGCCAGAGACTTTGTTGGTGGCCTCCGTGTGCCAAAAATGGGCCACGGACACAGCCACGCCCAAAAATTAGCGCCCGAAGGTCGGGGTGCCAAAACCCACCAGCGGAAAAATGGCCAAAAAACGGGTGGGCTATAGCCTTGGTTGGGGGCGTGGGCGGAGTTCGTCCGCCAGACTCGGAATGGCCCGAGACTTTCTGGGTGGCCTCCGTGTGCCAAAAATAGGCCACGGGCAAAGCCGCGCACAAAAATTAGCGGCCGAAGGTCGGGATCCCAAAACCCCCCAGCGGAGAAATGGCCAAAAAACGGGTGGGCTATAGCCTTGGTGGGGGGCGTGGGCGAGGTTCGTCCGCCGGACTCGGAATGGCCCGAGACTTTGCGGGCAGCCTCCGTGTGCCAAAAATAGGCCACGGACACGGCCGCGCCCAAAAATTGGCGCCCGAAGGTCGGGGTTCCAAAACCCACCAGCGGAAAAATGGCCAAAAAACGGGTGGGCTATAGCCTTGGTGGGGGGCGTGGGCGAGGTTCGTCCGCCGGACTCGGAATGGCCCGAGACTTTGCGGGCAGCCTCCGTTTGCCAAAAATAGGCCACTGGCATGGCCGCGCCCAAAAATTAGTACCCGAAGGTCGGGATTCCAAAACCCACCAGCGGAAAAATGGCCAAAAAACGGGTGGGCTATAGCCTTGGTGGGGGGCGTTGGCGAAGTTCGTCCGCCGGACTCGGAATGGCTCGAGACTTTGTGGGTGGCCTCGGTGTGCCAAAGATAGGCCACGGACAAAGCCGCGCACAAAAATTAGCACCCGAAGGTCGGATGCCAAAACCCCCCAGCGGAAAAATGATGAAAAAATGGGTGGGCTATAGCCTTGGTGGGGGGCGTGGGCGAAGTTCGTCCTCCGGACTCAGAATGGCCCGAGACTTTGCGGGCGGCCTCCGTGTGCCAAAAAATGGCCACGGGCATAGCCGCGCTAAAAAATTAGCGCCCGATGGTCGGGGTACCAAAACCCCCCTGCGGAAAAATGGCCAAAAAACGTGTGGGCTATAGCCTTGGTGGGGGGTGTGGGCGAAGTTCGTCCGCCGGACTCGGAATGGCCCGAGACTTTGCGGGAGGCCTTTGTGTACCAAAAATAGGCCACGGGCACAGCCGCGCCAAAAAATTAGCGCCCGAAGGTCGGGGTTTCAAAACCCACCAGCGGAAAAATGGCTAAAAAACGGGTGGGCTATAGCCTTGGTGGGCGTGGCGAGTTCGTCCGCCGGACTCGGCATGGCCGAGACTTTGTGGGTGGCCTCCGTGCGCCAAAATAGGCCACGGGCAAAGCCACACACAAAATTAGCGGCAAGGTCGGGATCCCAAAACCCCAGCGGAAAATGGCCAAAAGCGGTGGGCGATAGCCTTGGTGGGCGTTAGCGAGATTCGTCCTCCCGGACTCAGAATGGCCCGAGACTTTGCGGGCGGCCTCCGTGGTCCAAAAATAGGCCACGGCACAGCCGCGCCAAAAATTAGTGCCCGAAGGTACCAAAACCCCCAGCGGAAAAATGGCCAAAAGCGGGTGGGCTATAGCCTTGGTGGGCGTGGGCGAGTTCGCCGGACTCGGAATGGCCGGAGACTTTGCGGGTGGCCTCCGTGTGCCAAAAATAGGCCACGGGGACAGACGCGCCCAAAAATTGCGTCCGAAGGCCGGGGTGCCAAATCCCCCCAGCGGAAAAATGGCCAAAAAACGGGTGGGCTATAGCCTTGGTGGGGGGCGTGGGCGAGGTTCGTCCGCCGGACTCGGAATGGCCCGAGACTTTGCGTGCGGCCTCCGTGTGAAAAAAATAGGCCACGGGCACGGCCGCGCCCAAAAATTAGCGCCCGAAGGTCGGGGTTTCAAAACCCACCGGCGGAAAAATGGCCAAAAAACGGGTGGGCTATAGCCTTGGTGGGGGGCGTGGGCGGAGTTCGTCCGCCAGACTCGGAATGGCCCGAGACTTTCTGGGTGACCTCCGTGCGCCAAAAATAGGCCACGGGTAAAGCCGCGCACAAAAATTCACGGCCGAAGGTCGGGATCCCAAAACCCCCCAGCGGAAAAATGGCCCAAAAACGGGTGGGCTATAGCCTTGGTGGGGGGCGTTGGCGAAGTTCGTCCTCCGGACTCAGAATGGCCCGAGACTTTGTGGGCGGCCTCCATGTGCCAAAAATAGGCCACGGGCACAGCCATGCCCAAAAATTAGCGCCCGAAGGTCGGGGTTCCAAAACCCACCAGCGGAAAAAACGCCAAAAAACGGGTGGGCTATAGCCTTGGTGGTGGGCGTGGGCGAAGTTCGTCCGCCGGACTCGGAATGGCCCGAGACTTTGTGGGTGGCCTCCGTGCGCCAAAAATAGGCCACGGACAAAGCCGCGCACAAAAATTAGCGGCCGAAGGTTGGTATCCGTGCACCAAAAATAGGCCACGGGCACAGCCGCGCCCAAAAATTTGCGCCCGAAGGTCGGGGTTCGAAAACGCACCAGCGGAAAAATGGCCAAAAAACGGGTGGGCTATAGCCTTGGTGGGGGGCATGGGCGGAGTTCGTCCAGACTCGAATGGCCCGAGACTTTCTGGGTGACCTCCGTGCGCCAAAAATAGGCCACGGTAAAGCCGCGCACAAAAATTCACGGCCGAAGGTCGGGATCCCAAACCCCCAGCGGAAAAATGGCCCAAAAGCGGGTGGGCTATAGCCTTGGTGGGGCGTTCGTCCTCCGGACTCGGAATGGCCTGAGACTTTGTGGGTGGCCTCCGTGCGCCAAAAATAGGCCACGGAAAAAGCCGCACACAAAAATTAGCGGCCGAAGGTCGGGATCCCAAAACACCCCAGCGGAGAAATGGCCAAAAAACGGGTGGGGTATAGCCTTGGTGGGGGGCGTGGGCGAAGTTCGTCCGCCGGACTCGGCATGGCCCGAGACTTTGCGGGTGGCCTCCGTGCACCAAAAATAGGCCAAGGGCAAAGCCTCGCACAAAAATTAGCGGCCGAAGGTCGGGATCCCAAAACTCCCCAGCGGAAAAATGGCCAAAAAACGGGTGGGCTATAGCCTTGGTGGGGGGCGTTGGCGAAGTTCGTCCTCCGGACGCAGAATGGCCCAAGACTTTGCGAGCGGCCTCCGTGTGCCAAAAATAGGCCACGGGCACAGTCGCACCCAAAAATTAGCGCCCGAAGGTCGGGGTTCGAAAACCCACCAGCGGAAAAATGGCCAAAAAACGGGTGGGCTATAGCCTTGGTGGGGGGCGTGGGCGAAGTTCGTCCGCCGGACTCGGCATGGCCCGAGACTTTGCGGGTGGACTCCGTGCGCCAAAATTAGGCCACGGGCAAAGCCGTGCACAAAAATTAGCGGCCGAAGGTCAGGATCCCAAAACCCCCCGGCGGAAAAATGGCCAAAAAACGGGTGGGCTATAGCCTTGGTGCGGGGAGTTGGTGAAGTTCGTCCTCCGGACTCAGAATGGCCTGAGACTTTGCGGGCGGCCTCCGTGTGCCAAAAATAGGCCACGGGCTCAGCCGTGCCAAAAAATGTTTGCCCGAATGTCGGGGTACCAAATCCCACCAGCGGAAAAATGGCCAAAAAACGGGTGGGCTATAGCCTTGGTGGGGGGTGTGGGCGAAGTTCGTCCGCCGGACTCGGAATGGCCCGAGACTTTTTGGGTGGCCTCCGTGTGCCAAAGATATGCCACGGGCAAAGCCGCCCCCAAAAATTAGCCCCCAAAGGTCGGGGTTCCAAAACCCACCAGCGGAAAAAAGGCCAAAAAACGGGTGGGCTATAACCTTGGTGGGGGGCATGGGCGAAGTTCGTCCGCCGGACTCGGAATGGCCCGAGACTTTGTGGGTGGCCTCCGTGTGCCAAAAATAGGCCAGGGGCAAAACCGCGCCAGAAAATTAGCGACCGAAGGCCGGGGTTGCAAAAACCCTCCTGTGGAAAAATGGCCAAAAAACGGGTGGGCTATAGCCTTGGTGGGGGGCGTGGGCGATGTTTGTCCGCCAGACTCAGAATTGCCCTAGACTTTGCGGGCGGCCTCCGTGTGCCAAAAATAGGCCACGGGGACAAACGCGCCCAAAAATTAGCGTCCGATGGCCGGGGTACCAAATCCCCCCAGCGGAAAAATGGCCAAAAAACGGGTGGGCTATAGCCTTGGTGGGGGGTGTGGGCGAAGTTCGTCCGCCGGACTCGGAATGGCCCGAGACTTTACGGGCAGCCTCCGTGTGCCAAAAATAGGCCACGGGCATGGCTGCGCCCGAAGGTCGGGGTTCCAAAACCCACCAGCGGAAAAATGGCCAAAAAACGGGTGGGCTATAGCCTTGGTGGGGGGCTTTGGCGAAGTTCGTCCTCCGGACTCAGAATGGCCTGAGACTTTGCGGGTGGCCTCCGTGCGCCAAAAATAGGGCACGGGCAAAGCCACGCACAAAAATTAGCGGCCGAAGGTCGGGATCCCAAAACCCACCAGCGGAAAAATGGCCAAAAAACGGGTGGGCTATAGCCTTGGTGGGGGGCGTGGGCGAAGTTCGTCCGCCGGATTCGCAATGGCCCGAGACTTTGTGGGTGGCCTCCGTGTGCCAAAGATAGGCCACGGGCAAAGCCGCCCACAGAAATTAGCACCCGATGGTCCGATGCCAAAACCCCCCAGCGGAAAAATGGTGAAAAAACGGGTGGGCTAATGCCTTGGTGGGGGGCGTGGGCGAAGTTCGTCCTCCGGACTCAGAATGGCCCGAGACTTTGCGGGCGGCCTCCGTGTGCCAAAAAATGGCCACGGGCATAGCCGCGCTAAAAAATTAGCGCCCGATGGTCGGGGTGCCAAAACCCCCCTGCGGAAAAATCGCCAAAAAACGTGTGGGCTATAGCTTTGGTGGGGGGTGTGGGCGAAGTTCGTCCGCCGGACTCGGAATGGCCCGAGACTTTGCTGGCGGCCTCCGTGTGCCAAAAATAGGCCACGGGCACAGCCGCGCCCAAAAATTAGCGCCCGAAGGTCGGGGTGCTAAAACCCCCCAGCGGAAAAATGGCCAAAAAACGGGTGGGCTATAGCCTTGGTGGGGGGCGTGGGCGAAGTTCGTCCGCTGGACTCGGAATGGCCCGAGACGTTGGGGGCGGCCTCCGTGTGCCAAAAATAGGCCACGGGCATAGCCGCGTCCAAAATTTAGGGCCCGAAGGTCGGGGTGCCAAAACCCCCCAGCGGAAAAATGGCCAAAAAACGGATGGCCTATAGCCTTGGTGGGGGGCATGGGCGAAGTTCGTCTGCCGGACTCGGATTGGCCCGAGAATTTGCGGGCGGCCTCCGTGTACCAAAAATAGGCCACGGGCACAGTCGTGCCCAAAAATTAGTGCCCGAAGGTCGGGGTGCCAAAACCATGAGCTGAAAAATGGCCAAAAACGTGTGGGCTATAGCCTTGGTGGGGGCGAGTTCGTCTGCCGGACTCAGAATGGCCCGAGACTTTGCGGGCGGCCTCCGTGTGCCAAAAATAGGCAACGGGCACAGCCCCGCACAAAACGAAGCGCCCGACGGTCGGGGTTCCAAAACCCACCAGCGGAAAAATGGCCACAAAACGGGTGGGCTCTAGCCTTGGTGGGGCGTGGCGAATCGTCCGCGGACTCGGAATGGCCCGAGACTTTGTGGGTGGCCTCCGTGCACCAAAACTAGGCCACGGGCAAAGCCGCGCACAAAAATTAGCGGCCGAAAGTCGGGATCCAAAAACCCCCCAGCAGAAAAATGGCCAAAAAACGGGTGGGCTATAGCCTTGGTGGGGGGCGTTGGCGAAGTTCGTCCTCCGGACTCATAATGGCCCGATACTTTGCGGGCGGCCTCCGTGTGCCAAAAATAGGCCACGGGCACAGCCGTGATAAAAAATTAGCACCCGAAGGTCGGGTTTCCAAAACCCACCAGCGGAAAAATGGCCAAAAAACGGGTGGGCTATAGCCTTGGTGGGGGGCGTGGGCGAAGTTCGTCCGCCGGACTCGGCATGGCCCGAGACTTTGTGGGTGGCCTCTGTACGCCAAAAATAGGCCATGGGCAAAGCAGCGCACAAAAATTAGCAGCCGAAGGTCGGGATCCCAAAACCCCCCAGCGGAGAAATGGCCAAAAAACGGTTGGGCTATAGCCTTGGTGGGGGGCATTGGCGAAGTTCGTCCGCCGGACTCAGAATGGCCCGAGACTTTGCGGGCGGCCTCCGTGTGCCAAAAATAGGCCACGTGCACAGCCGCGCACAAAAATTAGCGGCCGAAGGTCGGGATCCCAAAACCCCCCAGCAGAAAAATGGCCAAAAAACGGGTGGGCTATAGCCTTGGTGGGGAGCATTGGCGAAGTTCGTCCTACGGACTCAGAATGGCCCGAGACTTTGCGGGCGGCCTCCGTGTGCTAAAAATAGGCCACGGGCACAGCCGCGATCAAAAATTAGCGCCCGAAGGTCGGGTTTCCAAAACCCACCAGCGGAAAAATGGCCAAAAAACGGGTGGGCTATAGCCTTGGTGGGGGGCATGGGCGAAGTTCGTCCGCCGGACTCAGAATGGCCCGAGACTTTGTGGGCGGCCTCCGTGTGCCAAAAATAGGGCACAGCAAAAATTAGCGCCCGATGGTCGGGGTGCCAAAACCCCCCAGCGGAAAAATGGCCAAAAAACGTGTGGGCTATAGCCTTGGTGGGGGGCGTGGGCGAAGTTCGTCCGCCGGACTCAGAATGGCCCGAGACTTTGCGGGCGGCCTCCGTGTACCAAAAATAAGCCAGGGGAAAAACCGCGGCCAAAAATTAGCTACCGAAGGCCGGGGTTGCCAAAACCCCCCAGTGGAAAAATGGCCAAAAAACGGGTGGGCTATAGCCTTGGTGGGGGGCGTGGGCGAAGTTCGTACGCCGAATCGGAATGGCCCGAGACTTTGCGGACGGCCTCCATGTGCCAAAAATTGGCCACGGGAAATGCCGCGTCCAAAAATTAGTGCCCGAAGGCCGGGGTGCCAAAACCCCCCAGCGGAAAAATGGCAAAAAAACGGGTGGGCTATAGCCTTGGTGGGGGGCGTGGGCAGAGTTCGTCCGCCGGACTCGGAATGGCCTGAGACTTTGTGGGTTGCCTCCGTGTGCCAGAAATAGGCCATGGGCACAGCCGCGTACAAAAATTAGTGCCCGAAGGTCGGGGTTCCAAAACCCCCCAGCGGGAAAATGGCCAAAAAACGGGTGGGCTATAGCCTTGGTGGGGGGCGTTGGCGAAGTTCCTCTGCCGGACTCGGAATGGCCCGAGACTTTGCGGGCGGCCTCCATGTGCCAAAAATAGGCCATGGGGACAAAAGCAACCAAAAATTAGCGCCCGAAGGCCGGGGTGCCGAAACCCCCCAGCGGAAAAATGGCCAAAAAACGGGTGGGCTACAGCCTCGGTGGGGGGCGTGGGCGAAGTTCGTCCGCCGGACTCGGAATGGCCCGAGACTTTGCGGGCGGCATCCGTGTGACAAAAATTGGCCACGGGCAGTGCCGCGCACAAAAATTAGCGGCCGAAGGTCGGGATCCCAAAACCCCCCAGCGGAGAAATGGCCAAAAAACAGGTGGGCTATAGCCTTGGTGGGGGGCGTGGGCGAAGTTCGTCCGCCGGACTCAGAATGGCCCGAGACTTTGCGGGCGGACTCCGTGTGCCAAAAATAGGCCACGGGCACAGCCGCGCCCAAAAATTAGCGCCCGAAGGTCGGGGTTACAAAACCCACCAGCGGAAAAATGGCCAAAAAATGGGTGGGCTATAGCCTTGGTGGGGAGCGTGGGCGGAGTTCGTCCGCCGGACTCGGAATGGCCCGAGACTTTGTGGGTGGCCTCCGTGCGCCAAAAATAGGCCACGGGCACAGCCGCGTACAAAAATTAGTGCCCGAAGGTCGGGGTTCCAAAACCCCCCAGCGGGAAAATGGCCAAAAAACGGGTGGGCTATAGCCTTGGTGGGGGGCGTGGGCGAAGTTCGTCCTCCGGACTCAGAATGGCCCGAGACTTTGTGGGTGGCCTCCGTGCGCCAAAAATAGGCCACGGGCAAAGCCGCGCACAAAAATTAGCGGCCGAAGGTCGGGATCCCAAAACCCCCCAGCGGAAAAATGGCCAAAAAACGGGTGGGCTATAGCCTTGGTGGGGGGCGTGGGCGAAGTTCGTCCGCCGGACTCAGAATGGTCCGAGACTTTGCGGGCGGCCTCCGTGTGCCAAAAATAGGCCACGGGCACAGCCTTGCCCATAAATTAGCGGCCGAATGTCGGAGTTCCAAAACCCACCAGCGGAAAAATGGCCAACAAACGGGTGGGCTATAGCCTTGGTGGGGGGTGTGGGCGAAGTTCGTCCGCGGGACTCGGAATGGCCCGAGACTTTTTGGGTGGCCTCCGTGCGCCAAGAATAGGCCAAGGGCAAAACCGCGCACAAAAATTAGCGGCCGAAGGTCGGGATCCCAAAACCCCCCAGCGGAAAAATGGCCAAAAAATGGGTGGGCTATAGCCTTGGTGGGGGGCGTTCGTCCTCCGGACTCAGAATGGCCCGAGACTTTGCGGGCGGCCTCCATGTGCCAAAAATTGGCCACGGGAACAGCCGCGCCCAAAAATTAGCGCCCGAAGGTCGGGGTTCCAAAACCCACCAGCGGAAAAATGGCCAAAAAATGGGTGGGCTATAGCCTTGGTGGGGGGCGTGGGCGAAGTTCGTCCGCCGGACTCGGAATGGCCCGAGACTTTGTGGGTGGCCTCCGTGCGCCAAAAATAGGCCACGGACAAAGCCGCGCCCGAAGGTCGGGGTTCCAAAACCCACCAGCGGAAAAATGGCCAAAAAATGGGTGGGCTATAGCCTTGGTGGGGGGCGTGGGCGAAGTTCGTCCGCCGGACTCGGAATGGCCCGAGACTTTGTGGGTGGCCTCCGTACGCCAAAAATAGGCCACGGGCAAAGCCGCGCACAAAAATTAGCGGCCGAAGGTCGGGATCCCAAAACCCCCCAGCGGAAAAATGGCCAAAAAACGGGTGGGCTATAGCCTTGGTGGGGGGCGTGGGCGAAGTTCGTCCTCCGGACTCAGAATGGCCCGAGACTTTGTGGGTGGCCTCCGTGCGCCAAAAATAGGCCACGGGCAAAGCCGCGCACAAAACTTAGCGGCCGAAGGTCGGGATCCCAAAACCCCCCAGCGGAAAAATGGCCAAAAAACGGGTGGGCTATAGCCTTGGTGGGGGGCGTTGGCGAAGTTCCTCTGCCGGACTCGGAATGGCCCGAGACTTTGCGGGCGGCCCCCATGTGCCAAAAATAGGCCATGGGGACAAAAGCAACCAAAAATTAGCGCCCGAAGGCCGGGGTGCCGAAACCCCCCAGCGGAAAAATGGCCAAAAAACGGGTGGGCTACAGCCTCGGTGGGGCGTGGGCGTCCGCGGACTGGAATGGCCCGAGACTTTGCGGGCGGCATCCGTGTGACAAAAATTGGCCACGGGCAGTGCCGCGCACAAAAATTAGCGGCCGAAGGTCGGGATCCCAAAACCCCCCAGCGGAGAAATGGCCAAAAAACAGGTGGGCTATAGCCTTGGTGGGGGGCGTGGTCGCCGGACTCAGAATGGCCCGAGACTTTGCGGGCGGCCTCCGTGTGCCAAAAATAGGCCACGGGCACAGCCGCGCCCAAAAATTAGCGCCCGAAGGTCGGGGTTACAAAACCCACCAGCGGAAAAATGGCCAAAAAATGGGTTGGCTATAGCCTTGGTGGGGAGCGTGGGCGGAGTTCGTCCGCCGGACTCGGAATGGCCCGAGACTTTGTGGGTGGCCTCCGTTCGCCAAAAATAGGCCACGGGCACAGCCGCGTACAAAAATTAGTGCCCGAAGGTCGGGGTTCCAAAACCCCCCAGCGGGAAAATGGCCAAAAAACGGGTGGGCTATAGCCTTGGTGGGGGGCGTTGGCGAAGTTCCTCTGCCGGACTCGGAATGGCCCGAGACTTTGCGGTCGGCCTCCATGTGCCAAAAATAGGCCATGGGGACAAAAGCAACCAAAAATTAGCGCCCGAAGGCGGGGGTGCCGAAACCCCCCAGCGGAAAAATGGCCAAAAAACGGGTGGGCTACAGCCTCGGTGGGGGGCGTGGGCGAAGTTCGTCCGCCGGACTCGGAATGGCCTGAGACTTTGTGGGTTGCCTCCGTGTGCCAGAAATAGGCCATGGGCACAGCCGCGTACAAAAATTAGTGCCCGAAGGTCGGGGTTCCAAAACCCCCAACGGGAAAATGGCCAAAAAACGGGTGGGCTATAGCCTTGGTGGGGGGCGTTGGCGAAGTTCCTCTGCCGGACTCGGAATGGCCCGAGACTTTGCGGGCGGCCTCCATGTGCCAAAAATAGGCCATGGGGACAAAAGCAACCAAAAATTAGCGCCCGAAGGCCGGGGTGCCGAAACCCCCCAGCGGAAAAATGGCCAAAAAACGGGTGGGCTACAGCCTCGGTGGGGGGCGTGGGCGAAGTTCGTCCGCCGGACTCGGCATGGCCCGAGACTTTGCGGCGGCATCCGTGTGACAAAAATTAGCCACGGGCAGTGCCGCCACAAAAATTAGCGGCAAGGTCGGGATCCCAAAACCCCAGCGGAGAAATGGCCAAAAACAGGTGGGCTATAGCCTTGGTGGGGGCGTGGCGAAGTTCGTCGGACTCTGAATGGCCCGAGACTTTGCGGGCGGCCTCCGTGTGCCAAAAATAGGCCACGGGCACAGCCGCGCCCAAAAATTAGCGCCCGAAGGTCGGGGTTACAAAACCCACCAGCGGAAAAATGGCCAAAAAATGGGTGGGCTATAGCCTTGGTGGGGAGCGTGGGCGGAGTTCGTCCGCCGGACTCGGAATGGCCCGAGACTTTGTGGGTGGCCTCCCTACGCCAAAAATAGCCACGGGCACAGCCGCACAAAAAATTAGTGCCCGAAGGTCGGGGTTCCAAAACCCCCCAGCGGGAAAATGGCCAAAAAACGGGTGGGCTATAGCCTTGGTGGGGGGCGTGGGCGAAGTTCGTCCTCCGGACTCAGAATGGCCCGAGACTTTGTGGGTGGCCTCCGTGCGCCAAAAATAGGCCACGGGCAAAGCCGCTCAAAAAAATTAGCGGCCGAAGGTCGGGATCCCAAAACCCCCCAGCGGAAAAATGGCCAAAAAACGGGTGGGCTATAGCCTTGGTGGGGGGCGTGGGCGAAGTTCGTCCTCCGGACTCAGAATGGCCCGAGACTTTGTGGGTGGCCTCCGTGCGCCAAAAATAGGCCACGGGCAAAGCCGCTCACAAAAATTAGCGGCCGAAGGTCGGGATCCCAAAACCCCCCAGCGGAAAAATGGCCAAAAAACGGGTGGGCTATAGCCTTGGTGGGGGGCGTGGGCGAAGTTCGTCCGCCGGACACGGAATGGCCCGAGACTTTGTGGGTGGCCTCCGTGCGCCAAAAATAGGCCACGGGCAAAGCCGCGCACAAAAATTAGCGGCCGAAGGTCGGGATCCCAAAACCCCCCAGCGGAAAAATGGCCAAAAAACGGGTGGGCTATAGCCTTGGTGGGGGGCGTGGGCGAAGTTCGTCCGCCGGACTCGGAATGGCCCGAGACTTTGTGGGCGGCCTCCGTGTGCCAAAAATTAGCCACGGGCATAGCCGCACCCAAAAATTAGCACCCGAAGGTCGGGGTGGCAAAACCCCCCTGCGGAAAAATGGCCAAAAAACGTATGGGCTATAGCCTTGGTGGGGGGCGTGGGCGAAGTTCGTCTGCCGGACTCGGAATGGCCCGAGACTTTGCGGGTGGCCTCCGTGTGCCAAAAATAGGCCACGGGCACAGCCGCACCCAAAAATTAGCGCCCGAAGGTCGGGGTACCAAAACCCACCAGCGGAAAAATGGCCAAAAAACGGGTGGGCTATAGCCTTGTTGGGGCGTGCCGGACTCGGAATGGCCCGAGACTTTGCGGGTGGCCTCCGTGTGCCAAAAATAGGCCACGGGGACAGACGCGTCCAAAAATTAGCGCCCGAAGGCCGGGGTGCCAAAACTCCCCAACGGAAAAATGGCCAAAAAACGGGTGGGCTATAGCCTTGGTGGGGGGCGTGGGCGAGGTTCGTCCGCCGGACTCGGAATGGCCCGAGACATTGCGGGCGGCCTCCGTGAGCCAAAAATAGGGCACGGGCACAGCCGCGCCCAAAAATTAGCGCCCGAAGGTCGGGGTACCAAAACCCACCAGCGGAAAAATGGCCAAAAAACGGGTAGGCTATAGCCTTGGTGGGGGGCGTGGGCGGAGTTCGTCCGCCAGACTCGGAATGGCCCGAGAGTTTGTGGGTGGCCTCCGTGCGCCAAAAATAGGCCACGGGCAAAGACGCGCACAAACATTAGCGGCCGAAGGTCGGGATCCCAAAACCCCCGAGCGGAAAAATGGCCAAAAAACGGGTGGGCTATAGCCTTGGTGGGGGGCGTTGGCGAAGTTCGTCCTCCGGACTCAGAATGGCCCGAGACTTTGCGGGCGGCCTCCCTGTGCCAAAAATAGGCCATGGGCACAGCCGCGACTAAAAATTAGCGCCCGAAGGTCGGGGTTCCAAAACCCACCAGCGGAAAAAAGGCCAAAAAACGGGTGGGCTATAGCCTTGGTGGGGGGCGTGGGCGAAGTTCGTCCGCTGGACTCGGAATGGCCCGAGACTTTGTGGGTGGCCTCCGTGTGCCAAAAATAGGCCACGGTCAAAGCCGTGCACAAAAATTAGTGGCCGAAGGTCGGGATCCCAAAACCCCCCAGCGGAGAAATGGCCAAAAAACGGGTGGGCTATAGCCTTGGTGGGGGGCGTGGGCGAAGTTCATCCTCCGGACTCAGAATGGCCCGAGACTTTGCGGGCGGCCTCCATGTGCCAAAAATAGGCCACGGGAACAGCCGCGCCCAAAAATTGGCGCACGAAGGTCGGGGTTCCAAAACCCACCAGCGGAAAAATGGCCAAAAAATGGGTGGGCTATAGCCTTGGTGGGGGGCGTGGGCGAAGTTCGTCCGCCGGACTCGGAATGGCCCGAGACTTTGTGGGTGGCCTCCGTGCACCAAAAATAGGCTACGGGCAAAGCCGCGAACAAAAATTAGCCGCCGAAGGTCGGGATCCCAAAACCCCCCAGCGGAAAAATGGCCAAAAAACGGGTGGGCTATAGCCTTGGTGGGGGGCGTGGGCGAAGTTCGTCCGCCGGTCTCGGAATGGCCCGAGAATTTGTGGGTGGCCTCCATGTGCCAAAAATAGGCCACGGGCACAGCCGCGACTAAAAATTAGCGCCCGAAGGTCGGGGTTCCAAAACCCACCAGCGCAAAAAAGGCCAAAAAACGGGTGGGCTATAGCCTTGGTGGGGGGCGTGGGCGAAGTTCGTCCGCCGGACTCGGAATGGCCCGAGACTTTGTGGGTGGCCTCCGTGTGCCAAAAATAGGCCACGGTCAAAGCCGCGCACAAAAATTAGTGGCCGAAGGTCGGGATCCCAAAACCCCCCAGCGGAGAAATGGCCAAAAAACGGGTGGGCTATAGCCTTGGTGGGGGGCGTGGGCGAAGTTCGTCCGCCGGACTCAGAATGGCCCGAGACTTTGCGGGCATCCTCCGTGTGCCAAAAAATAAGCCACGGGCACAGCCGCGCCCAAAAATTAGCGCCCGAAGGTCGGGGTTCCAAAACCCACCTGCGGAAAAATGGCCAAAAAACGGGTGGGCTATAGCCTTGGTGGGGGGCGTGGGCGAAGTTTGTCCGCCGGACTCGGAATGGCCCGAGACTTTGTGGGTGGCCTCTGTGCGCCAAAAATAGGCCACGGACAAAGCCGCGCACAAAAATTAGCTGCCGAAGGTCGGGATCCCAAAGCCCCCCAGCCGAAAAATGGCCAAAAAACGGGTGGGCTATAGCCTTGGTGGGGGGCGTTGCGAAGTTCGTCCTCCGGACTCAGAATGGCCCGAGACTTTGCGGGCGGCCTCCGTGTGCCAAAAATAGGCCACGGGCACAGCCGCGATCAAAAATTAGTGCCCGAAGGTCGGGGTACCAAAACCCACCAGCGGAAAAATGGCCAAAAAACGGGTAGGCTATAGCCTTGGTGGGGGGCGTGGGCGGAGTTCGTCCGCCAGACTCGGAATGGCCCGAGAGTTTGTGGGTGGCCTCCGTGCGCCAAAAATAGGCCACGGGCAAAGACGCGCACAAACATTAGCGGCCGAAGGTCGGGATCCCAAAACCCCCCAGCGGAAAAATGGCCAAAAAACGGGTGGGCTATAGCCTTGGTGGGGGGCGTTGGCGAAGTTCGTCCTCCGGACTCAGAATGGCCCGAGACTTTGCGGGCGGCCTCCCTGTGCACAAAATAGGCCATGGGCACAGCCGCGACTAAAAATTAGCGCCTGAAGGTCGGGGTTCCAAAACCCACCAGCGGAAAAAAGGCCAAAAAACGGGTGGGCTATAGCCTTGGTGGGGGGCGTTGGCGAAGTTCGTCCTCCGGACTCAGAATGGCCCGAGAACTTGCGGGCGACCTCCGTGTGCCAAAAAATGGCCACGGGCATAGCCGCGCTCAAAAATTAGCGCCCGATGGTCAGGGTGCCAAAACCCCCCTGCGGAAAAATGGCCAAAAAACGTGTGGGCTATAGCCTTGGTGGGGGGTGTGGGCGAAGTTCGTCCGCCGGACTCGGATTGGCCCCAGAGTTTGCGGGCGGCCTCCGTGTGCCAAAAATAGGCCACGGACAAAGCCTCGCACAAAAATTAGCACCCGAACGTCGGATGCCAAAACCCCCCAGGGGAAAAATTGCGAAAAAACGGGTGGGTTATAGCCTTGGTGGGGGGCGTGGGCGAAGTTCGTCCTCCGGACTCAGAATGGCCCGAGACTTTGCGGGCGGCCTCCGTGTGCCAAAAAATGGCCACAGGCATAGCCGTGCTAAAAAATTAGCGCCCGATGGTCGGGGTGCCAAAACCCACCAGCGCAAAAAAGGCCAAAAAACGGGTGGGCTATAGCCTTGGTGGGGGGCGTGGGCGAAGTTCGTCCGCCGGACTCGGAATGGCCCGAGACTTTGTGGGTGGCCTCCGTGTGCCAAAAATAGGCCACGGTCAAAGCCGCGCACAAAAATTAGTGGCCGAAGATCGGGATCCCAAAACCCCCCAGCGGAGAAATGGCTAAAAAACGGGTGGGCTATAGCCTTGGTGGGGGGCGTGGGCGAAGTTCGTCCGCCGGACTCAGAATGGCCCGAGACTTTGCGGGCATCCTCCGTGTGCCAAAAAATAAGCCACGGGCACAGCCGCGCCCAAAAATTAGCGCCCGAAGGTCGGGGTTCCAAAACCCACCTGCGGAAAAATGGCCAAAAAACGGGTGGGCTATAGCCTTGGTGGGGGGCGTGGGCGAAGTTCGTCCGCCGGACTCGGAATGGCCCGAGACTTTGTGGGTGGCCTCTGTGCGCCAAAAATAGGCCACGGACAAAGCCGCGCACAAAAATTAGCTGCCGAAGGTCGGGATCCCAAAGCCCCCCAGCCGAAAAATGGCCAAAAAACGGGTGGGCTATAGCCTTGGTGGGGGGCGTGGCGAAGTTCGTCCGCCGGACACGGAATGGCCCGAGACTTTGTGGGTGGCCTCCGTGCGCCAAAAATAGGCCACAGTCAAAGCCGCGCACAAAAATTAGCGGCCGAAGGTCGGGATCCCAAAACCCCCCAGCGGAAAAATGGCCAAAAAACGGGTGGGCTATAGCCTTGGTGGGGGGCGTGGGCGAAGTTCGTCCTCCGGACTCAGAATGGCCCGAGACTTTGCGGGCGGCCTCCGTGTGCCAAAAAATGGCCACAGGCATAGCCGCGCTAAAAAATTAGCGCCCGATGGTCGGGGTGCCAAAACCCCCCTGCGGAAAAATGGCCAAAAAACGTGTGGGCTATAGCCTTGGTGGGGGGTGTGGGCGAAGTTCGTTCGCCGGACTCGGAATGGACCGAGACTTTACGGGCGGCCTCCGTCTGCCAAAAATAGGCCACGGGCACAGCCGCGCCCAAAAATTAGCGCCCGAAGGTCGGGGTGCCAAAACCCACCAGCGGAAAAATGGCCAAAAAACGGGTGGGCTATAGCCTTGGTGGGGGGCGTGGGCGAGGTTCGTCCGCCGGACTCGGAATGGCCCGAGACTTTGCGGGCAGCCTCCGTGTGCCAAAAATAGGCCACGGGCACAGCCGCGCCCAAAAATTAGCGCCCGAAGGTCGGGGTTCCAAAACCCGCCAGCGGAAAAATGGCCAAAAAACGGTTGGGCTATAGCCTTGGTGGGGGGCGTTGGCGAAGTTCGTCCTCCGGACTCAGAATGGCCCGAGACTTTGCGGGCGACCTCCGTGTGCCAATAAATGGCCACGGGCATAGCCGCGCTAAAAAATTAGCGCCCGATGGTCAGGGTGCCAAAACCCCCCTGCGGAAAAATGGGCAAAAAACGTGTGGGCTATAGCCTTGGTGGGGTGTGTGGGCGAAGTTCGTCCGCCGGACTCGGATTGGCCCGAGAATTTGCGGGCGGCCTCCGTGTGCCAAAAATAGACCACGGGCAAAGCCGCGCACAAAAATTAGCACCCGAACGTCGGATACCAAAACCCCCCAGGGGAAAAATTGCGAAAAAACGGGTGGGTTATAGCCTTGGTGGGGGGCGTGGGCGAAGTTCGTCCTCCGGACTCAGAATGGCCCGAGACTTTGCGGGCGGCCTCCGTGTGCCAAAAAATGGCCACAGGCATAGCCGTGCTAAAAAATTAGCGCCCGATGGTCGGGGTGCCAAAACCCCCCTGCGGAAAAATGGCCAAAAAACGTGTGGGCTATAGCCTTGGTGGGGGGTGTGGGCGAAGTTCGTTCGCCGGACTCGGAATGGCCCGAGACTTTACGGGCGGCCTCCGTGTGCCAAAAATAGGCCACGGGCACAGCCGCGCCCAAAAATTAGCGCCCGAAGGTCGGGGTGCCAAAACCCACCAACGGAAAAATGGCCAAAAAACGGGTGGGCTATAGCCTTGGTGGGGGGCGTGGGCGAAGTTCGTCCGCCGGACTCGGAATGTCCCGAGACTTTGTGGGTGGCCTCCATGTGCCAAAAATAGGGCACGGGAACAGCTTCACTCAAAAATTAGCGCCCGAAGGTCGGGGTGCCAAAACCCCCTAGCGGAAAAATGGCCAAAAAACGAGTGGGCTATAGCCTTGGTGGGGGGCGTGCGCGAAGTTCGTCCGCCGGACTCGGAATGGCCCGAGACTTTGTGGGCGGCCTCCGTGTGCCATAAATAGACCACGGCCATAGCCGCGCCCAAAAATTGGCGCCAAAAGGTCGGGGTGCCAAAACCCCCAGCGGAAAAATGGCCAAAAAACGAGTGGGCTATAGCCTTGGTGGGGGGCGTGGGCGAAGTTCGTCCGCCGGACTCGGAATGGCCCGAGACTTTGCGGGCGGCCTCCGTGTGCCAAAAAATGGCCACGGGCATAGCCGCACTAAAAAATTAGCGCCCGATGGTCGGGGTACCAAAACCCCCCTGCGGAAAAATGGCCAAAAAACGTGTGGGCTATAGCCTTGGTGGGGGGTGTGGGCGAAGTTCGTCCGCCGGACTCGGAATGGCCCGAGACTTTGCGGGAGGCCTTTGTGTACCAAAAATAGGCCACGGGCACAGCCGCGCCCAAAAATTAGCACCCGAAGGTCGGGGTTTCAAAACCCACCAGCGGAAAAATGGCTAAAAAACGGGTGGGCTATAGCCTTGGTGGGGGGCGTGGGCGAAGTTCGTCCGCCGGACTCGGCATGGCCCGAGACTTTGTGGGTGGCCTCCGTGCGCCAAAAATAGGCCACGGGCAAAGCCACACACAAAAATTAGCGGCCGAAGGTCGGGATCCCAAAACCCCCCAGCGGAAAATGGCCAAAAAACGGGTGGGCGATAGCCTTGGTGGGGGGCGTTGGCGAAGTTCGTCCTCCGGACTCAGAATGGCCCGAGACTTTGCGGGCGGCCTCCGTGGTCCAAAAATAGGCCACGGGCACAGCCGCGCCCAAAAATTAGTGCCCGAAGGTCGGGGTACCAAAACCCCCCAGCGGAAAAATGGCCAAAAAACGGGTGGGCTATAGCCTTGGTGGGGGGCGTGGGCGAAGTTCGTCCGCCGGACTCGGAATGGCCTGAGACTTTGCGGGTGGCCTCCGTGTGCCAAAAATAGGCCACGGGGACAGACGCGCCCAAAAATTGCGTCCGAAGGCCGGGGTGCCAAATCCCCCCAGCGGAAAAATGGCCAAAAAACGGGTGGGCTATAGCCTTGGTGGGGGGCGTGGGCGAGGTTCGTCCGCCGGACTCGGAATGGCCCGAGACTTTGCGTGCGGCCTCCGTGTGAAAAAAATAGGCCACGGGCACGGCCGCGCCCAAAAATTAGCGCCCGAAGGTCGGGGTTTCAAAACCCACCGGCGGAAAAATGGCCAAAAAACGGGTGGGCTATAGCCTTGGTGGGGGGCGTGGGCGGAGTTCGTCCTCCGGACTCAGAATGGCGCGAGACTTTGTGGGCGGCCTCCATGTGCCAAAAATAGGCCACGGGCACAGCCATGCCCAAAAATTAGCGCCCGAAGGTCGGGGTTCCAAAACCCACCAGCGGAAAAAACGCCAAAAAACGGGTGGGCTATAGCCTTGGTGGTGGGCGTGGCGAGTTCGTCACTGGACTCGGAATGGCCCGAGACTTTGTGGGTGGCCTCCGTGCGCCAAAAATAGGCCACGGACAAAGCCGCGCACAAAAATTAGCGGCCGAAGGTTGGTATCCGTGCACCAAAAATAGGCCACGGGCACAGCCGCGCCCAAAAATTTGCGCCCGAAGGTCGGGGTTCAAAAACGCACCAGCGGAAAAATGGCCAAAAAACGGGTGGGCTATAGCCTTGGTGGGGGGCATGGGCGGAGTTCGTCCGCCAGACTCGGAATGGCCCGAGACTTTCTGGGTGACCTCCGTGCGCCAAAAATAGGCCACGGGTAAAGCCGCGCACAAAAATTCACGGCCGAAGGTCGGGATCCCAAAACCCCCCAGCGGAAAAATGGCCCAAAAACGGGTGGGCTATAGCCTTGGTGGGGGGCGTTGGCGATGTTCGTCCTCCGGACTCGGAATGGCCTGAGACTTTGTGGGTGGCCTCCGTGCGCCAAAAATAGGCCACGGAAAAAGCCGCACACAAAAATTAGCGGCCGAAGGTCGGGATCCCAAAACCCCCCAGCGGAGAAATGGCCAAAAAACGGGTGGGCTATAGCCTTGGTGGGGGGCGTGGGCGAAGTTCGTCCGCCGGACTCGGCATGGCCCGAGACTTTGCGGGTGGCCTCCGTGCGCCAAAAATAGGCCACGGGCAAAGCCGCGCACAAAAATTAGCGGCCGAAGGTCGGGATCCCAAAACCCCCCAGCGGAAAAATGGCCAAAAAACGGGTGGGCTCTAGCCTTGCTGGGGGGCATTGGCGAAGTTCGTCCTCCGGACGCAGAATGGCCCAAGACTTTGCGAAAAATAGGCCACGGGCACAGTCGCACCCAAAAATTAGCGCCCGAAGGTCGGGGTTCGAAAACCCACCAGCGGAAAAATGGCCAAAAAACGGGTGGGCTATAGCCTTGGTGGGGGGCGTGGGCGAAGTTCGTCCGCCGGACTCGGCATGGCCCGAGACTTTGCGGGTGGCCTCCGTGCGCCAAAATTAGGCCACGGGCAAAGCCGTGCACAAAAATTAGCGGCCGAAGGTCGGGATCCCAAAACCCCCCGGCGGAAAAATGGCCAAAAAACGGGTGGGCTATAGCCTTGGTGCGGGGAGTTGGTGAAGTTCGTCCTCCGGACTCAGAATGGCCTGAGACTTTGCGGGCGGCCTCCGTGTGCAAAAAATTTGCCACGGGCATAGCCGCGCCCAAAAATTAGCGCCTGATGGTCGGGGTGCCAAAACCCCCCAGCGGAAAAATGGCCAAAAAACGTGTGGGCTATAGCCTTGGTGGGGGGTGTGGGCGAGGTTCGTCCGCCGGACTCGGAATGGCCCGAGACTTTGTGGGCGGCCTCCATGTGCCAAAAATAGGCCACGGGCACAGCCGTGCCCAAAAATTTTTGCCCGAATGTCGGGGTACCAAATCCCACCAGCGGAAAAATGGCCAAAAAACGGGTGGGCTATAGCCTTGGTGGGGGGCGTGGGCGAAGTTCGTCCGCCGGACTCGGAATGGCCCGAGACTTTTTGGGTGGCCTCCGTGTGCCAAAGATATGCCACGGGCAAAGCCGCCCCCAAAAATTAGCCCCCAAAGGTCGGGGTTCCAAAACCCACCAGCGGAAAAAAGGCCAAAAAACGGGTGGGCTATAGCCTTGGTGGGGCATGGGGCGGTTCGTCCGGACTGGAATGGCCCGAGACTTTGTGGGTGGCCTCCGTGTGCCAAAAATAGGCCAGGGGCAAAACCGCGCCAGAAAATTAGCGACCGAAGGCTGGGGTTGCAAAACCCTCCTGTGGAAAAATGGCCAAAAACGGTGGGCTATAGCCTTGGTGGGGGCGTGGGGCGATGTTTGTCCGCCAGACTCAGAATTGCCCTAGACTTTGCGGGCGGCCTCCGTGTGCCAAAAATAGGCCACGGGGACAAACGCGCCTAAAAATTAGCGTCCGATGGTACCAAATCCCCAGCGGAAAATGGCCAAAAACGGGTGGGCTATAGCCTTGGTGGGGGTGTGGCGAAGTTCGTCCGCCGGCTCGGAATGGCCCGAGACTTTACGGGCAGCCTCCGTGTGCAAAAATAGGCCACGGGCATGGCTGCGCCGAAGGTCGGGTTCCAAAACCCACCAGCGGAAAAATGGCCAAAAACGGGTGGGCTATAGCCTTGGTGGGGGCTTTGTTCGTCCTCCGGACTCAGAATGGCCTGAGACTTTGCGGGTGGCCTCCGCGCAAAAATAGGGCCACGGGCAAAGCCACGCACAAAAATTAGCGGCCGAAGGGCGGGATCCCAAAACCCACCAGCGGAAAAATGGCCAAAAATCGTGAGGGCTATAGCATTGGTGGGGGGCGTGGGCGAATTTCGTCCGCCGGATTCGCAATGGCCCGAGACTTTGTGGGTGGCCTCCGTGTGCCAAAGATAGGCCAGGGGCAGAGCCGCGCACAGAAATTAGCACCAAGGTCGGATGCCAAAACCCCCAGCGGAAAATGGTGAAAAACGGGTGGGCTAATGCCTTGGTGGGGGCGTGGCGTTCGTCCTCCGGACTCAGAATGGCCCGAGACTTTGCGGGCGGCCTCCGTGTGCCAAAAAATGGCCACGGGCATAGCCGCGCGAAAAAATTAGCGCCCGATGGTCGGGGTGCCAAAACCCCCCTGCGGAAAAATCGCCAAAAAACGTGTGGGCTATAGCTTTGGTGGGGGGTGTGGGCGAAGTTCGTCCGCCGGACTCGGAATGGCCCGAGACTTTGCTGGCGGCCTCCGTGTGCCAAAAATAGGCCACGGGCACAGCCGCGCCCAAAAATTAGCGCCCGAAGGTCGGGGTGCTAAAACCCCCCAGCGGAAAAATGGCCAAAAAACGGGTGGGCTATAGCCTTGGTGGGGGGCGTGGGCGAAGTTCGTCCGCCGGACTCGGAATGGCCCGAGACTTTGTGGGTGGCCTCCGTACGCCAAAAATAGGCCACGGGCAAAGCCGCGCACAAAAATTAGCGCCCGATGGTCGGGGTGCCAAAACCCCCCAGCGGAAAAATGGCCAAAAAACGGGTGGGCTATAGCCTTGGTGGGGGGCGTGGGCGAAGTTCGTCTGCCGGACTCGGAATGGCCCGAGACTTTGCGGGCGGCCTCCGTGTGCCAAAAATAGGCCACAGGCACAGCCGCGCCCAAAAATTAGCGCCCGATGGTCGGGGTGCCAAAACCCGCGAGCTGAAAAATGGCCAAAAAACGTGTGGGCTATAGCCTTGGTGGGGGGCGTGGGCGAAGTTCGTCTGCCGGACTCAGAATGGCCCGAGACTTTGCGGGCGGCCTCCGTGTGCCAAAAATAGGCCACGGGCACAGCCGCGCCCAAAACGTAGCGCCCGACGGTCGGGGTTCCAAAACCCACCAGCGGAAAAATGGCCAAAAAACGGGTGGACTATAGCCTTGGTGGGGGGCGTGGGCGAATTCGTCCGCCGGACTCGGAATGGCCCGAGACTTTGTGGGTGGCCTCCGTGCACCAAAACTAGGCCACGGGCAAAGCCGCGCACAAAAATTAGCGGCCGAAAGTCGGGATCCAAAAACCCCCCTGCAGAAAAATGGCCAAAAAACGGGTGGGCTATAGCCTTGGTGGGGCGTTACGGTTCGTCCTGGACTCATAATGGCCCGACATTTATGGGCGGCCTCGTGTGCCAAAATAGGCCACGGGCACAGCCGTGATAAAAATTAGCACCCGGTCGGGTTTCCAAAACCCACCAGCGGAAAATGGCCAAAAACGGGTGGGCTATAGCCTTGGTGGGGGGCGTGGGCGAAGTTCGTCCGCCGGACTCGGCGTGGCCCGAGACTTTGTGGGTGGCCTCTGTACGCCAAAAATAGGCCATGGGCAAAGCAGCGCACAAAAATTAGCAGCCGAAGGTCGGGATCCCAAAACCCCCCAGCGGAGAAATGGCCAAAAAACGGTTGGGCTATAGCCTTGGTGGGGGCATTACGGTTCCGCCGGACTCAGAATGGCCCGAGACTTTGCGGGCGGCCTCCGTGTGCCAAAAATAGGCCACGTGCACAGCCGCGCACAAAAATTAGCGGCCGAAGGTCGGGATCCCAAAACCCCCCAGCAGAAAAATGGCCAAAAAACGGGTGGGCTATAGCCTTGGTGGGGAGCGTTGGTGAAGTTCGTCCTACGGACTCAGAATGGCCCGAGACTTTGCGGGCGGCCTCCGTGTGCTAAAAATAGGCCACGGGCACAGCCGCGATCAAAAATTAGCGCCCGAAGGTCGGGTTTCCAAAACCCACCAGCGGAAAAATGGCCAAAAAACGGGTGGGCTATAACCTTGGTGGGGGGCGTGGGCGAAGTTCGTCCGCCGGACTCGGCATGGCACGAGACTTTGTGGGTGGCCTCCGTACGCCAAAAATAGGCCACGGGCAATGCCGCGCCCAAAACTTAGGGCCCAAAGGTCGGAGTTCCAAAACCCACCAGCGGAAAAATGGCCAAAAAACGGGTGGGCTATAGCCTTGGTGGGGGGCGTGGGCGATGTTCGTCCGCCGGACTCGGCATGGCACGAGACTTTGTGGGTGGCCTCCGTACGCCAAAAATAGGCCACGGGCAATGCCGCACACAAAAATTAGCGGCCGAAGGTCGGGATCCCAAAACCCCCCAGCGGAGAAATGGCCAAAAAACGGGTGGGCTATAGCCTTGGTGGGGGGCATGGGCGAAGTTCGTCCGCCGGACTCAGAATGGCCCGAGACTTTGTGGGCGGCCTCCGTGTGCCAAAAATAGGCCACGGGCACAGCCGCGCCCAAAAATTAGCGCCCGATGGTCGGGGTGCCAAAACCCCCCAGCGGAAAAATGGCCAAAAAACGTGTGGGCTATACCCTTGGTGGGGGGCGTGGGCGAAGTTCGTCCGCCGGACTCAGAATGGCCCGAGACTTTGCGGGCGGCCTCCGTGTACCAAAAATAAGCCAGGGGAAAAACCGCGGCCAAAAATTAGCTACCGAAGGCCGGGGTTGCCAAAACCCCCCAGTGGAAAAATGGCCAAAAAACGGGTGGGCTATAGCCTTGGTGGGGGGCGTGGGCGAAGTTCGTACGCCGAATCGGAATGGCCCGAGACTTTGCGGACGGCCTCCATGTGCCAAAAATTGGCCACGGGAAATGCCGCGTCCAAAAATTAGTGCCCGAAGGCCGGGGTGCCAAAACCCCCCAGCGGAAAAATGGCAAAAAAACGGGTGGGCTATAGCCTTGGTGGGGGGCGTGGGCTTAGTTCGTCCGCCGGACTCTGAATGGCCAGAGACTTTGTGGGTTGCCTGTGTGCCAGAAATAGCCATGGGCACAGCCACAAAAAAATTAGTGCCCGAAGGTCGGGTTCCAAAACCCCAGCGGAAAATGGCCAAAAACGGGTGGGCTATAGCCTTGGTGGGGGCGAAGTTCCTCTGCCGGACTCGGAATGGCCCGAGACTTTATGCGGGCGGCCTCCATGTGCCAAAAATAGGCCATGGGGACAAAAGCAACCAAAAATTAGCGCCAAGGCCGGGCCAAACCCCCAGCGGAAAATGGCCAAAAACGGGTGGGCTACAGCCTCGGCGGGGGGCGCGGGCCAAGTTCGTCCGCCGGACTCGGAATGGCCCGAGACTTTGCGGGCGGCATACGTGTGACAAAAATTGGCCACGGGCAGTGCCGCGACAAAAATTAGCGCAAGGTCGGGATCCCAAAACCCCCCAGCGGAGAAATGGCCAAAAAACAGGTGGGCTATAGCCTTGGTGGGGGGCGTGGGCGAAGTTCGTCCGCCGGACTCAGAATGGCCCGAGACTTTGCGGGCGGCCTCCGTGAGCCAAAAATAGGCCACGGGCACAGCCGCCAAAATTAGCGCCCGAAGGTCGGGGTTACAAAACCCACCAGCGGAAAAATGGCCAAAAAATGGGTGGGCTATAGCCTTGGTGGGGAGCGTGGGCGGAGTTCGTCCGCCGGACTCGGAATGGCCCGAGACTTTGTGGGTGGCCTCCGTGCGCCAAAAATAGGCCACGGGCACAGCCGCGTACAAAAATTAGTGCCCGAAGGTCGGGGTTCCAAAACCCCCCAGCGGGAAAATGGCCAAAAAACGGGTGGGCTATAGCCTTGGTGGGGGGCGTGGGCGAAGTTCGTCCTCCGGACTCAGAATGGCCCGAGACTTTGTGGGTGGCCTCCGTGCGCCAAAAATAGGCCACGGGCAAAGCCGCGCACAAAAATTAGCGGCCGAAGGTCGGGATCCCAAAACCCCCCAGCGGAAAAATGGCCAAAAAACGGGTGGGCTATAGCCTTGGTGGGGGGCGTGGGCGGACTCAGAATGGTCCGAGACTTTGCGGGCGGCCTCCGTGTGCCAAAAATAGGCCACGGGCACAGCCTTGCCCATAAATTAGCGGCCGAATGTCGGAGTTCCAAAACCCACCAGCGGAAAAATGGCCAACAAACGGGTGGGCTATAGCCTTGGTGGGGGGTGTGGGCGAAGTTCGTCCGCGGGACTCGGAATGGCCCGAGACTTTTTGGGTGGCCTCCGTGCGCCAAAAATAGGCCACGGGCAAAACCGCGCACAAAAATTAGCGGCCGAAGGTCGGGATCCCAAAACCCCCCAGCGGAAAAATGGCCAAAAAATGGGTGGGCTATAGCCTTGGTGGGGGGCGTTGGCGAAGTTCGTCCTCCGGACTCAGAATGGCCCGAGACTTTGCGGGCGGCCTCCATGTGCCAAAAATTGGCCACGGGAACAGCCGCGCCCAAAAATTAGCGCCCGAAGGTCGGGGTTCCAAAACCCACCAGCGGAAAAATGGCCAAAAAATGGGTGGGCTATAGCCTTGGTGGGGGGCGTGGGCGAAGTTCGTCCGCCGGACTCGGAATGGCCCGAGACTTTGCGGGCGGCCTCCGTGTACCAAAAATAAGCCAGGGGAAAAACCGCGGCCAAAAATTAGCTACCGAAGGCCGGGGTTGCCAAAACCCCCCAGTGGAAAAATGGCCAAAAAACGGGTGGGCTATAGCCTTGGTGGGGGGCGTGGGCGAAGTTCGTACGCCGAATCGGAATGGCCCGAGACTTTGCGGGCGGCCTCCATGTGCCAAAAATTGGCCACGGGAACAGCCGCGCCCAAAAATTAGCGCCCGAAGGCCGGGGTTGCCAAAACCCCCCAGTGGAAAAATGGCCAAAAAACGGGTGGGCTATAGCCTTGGTGGGGGGCGTGGGCAGAGTTCGTCCGCCGGACTCGGAATGGCCTGAGACTTTGTGGGTTGCCTCCGTGTGCCAGAAATAGGCCATGGGCACAGCCGCGTACAAAAATTAGTGCCCGAAGGTCGGGGTTCCAAAACCCCCAACCGGAAAATGGCCAAAAACGGGTGGGCTATAGCCTTGGTGGGGGCGTTAGGCGAAGTTCCTCTGCCGGACTCGGAATGGCCCGAGACTTTGCGGGCGGCCTCCATGTGCCAAAAATAGGCCATGGGGACAAAAGCAACCAAAAATTAGCGCCCGAAGGCCGGGGTGCCGAAACCCCCCAGCGGAAAAATGGCCAAAAAACGGGTGGGCTACAGCCTCGGTGGGGGGCGTGGGCGAAGTTCGTCCGCCGGACTCGGAATGGCCCGAGACTTTGCGGGCGGCATCCGTGTGACAAAAATTGGCCACGGGCAGTGCCGCGCACAAAAATTAGCGGCCGAAGGTCGGGATCCCAAAACCCCCCAGCGGAGAAATGGCCAAAAAACAGGTGGGCTATAGCCTTGGTGGGGGGCGTGGGCGAAGTTCGTCCGCCGGACTCAGAATGGCCCGAGACTTTGCGGGCGGCCTCCGTGTGCCAAAAATAGGCCACGGGCACAGCCGCGCCCAAAAATTAGCGCCCGAAGGTCGGGGTTACAAAACCCACCAGCGGAAAAATGGCCAAAAAATGGGTGGGCTATAGCCTTGGTGGGGGGCGTGGGCGAAGTTCGTCCGCCGGACTCGGAATGGCCCGAGACTTTGTGGGTGGCCTCCGTGTGCCAAAAATAGGCCACGGGCACAGCCGCGTACAAAAATTAGTGCCCGAAGGTCGGGGTTCCAAAACCCCCCAGCGGGAAAATGGCCAAAAAACGGGTGGGCTATAGCCTTGGTGGGGGGCGTGGGCGAAGTTCGTCCTCCGGACTCAGAATGGCCCGAGACTTTGTGGGAGGCCTCCGTGCGCCAAAAATAGGCCACGGGCAAAGCCGAGCCCAAAAATTAGCGGCCGAAGGTCGGGTTACCAAAACCCCGCAGCGGTAAAATGGCCAAAAAACGGGTGGGCTATAGCCTTGGTGGGGGGCGTGGGCGAAGTTCGTCCGCCGGACTCAGAATGGTCCGAGACTTTGCGGGCGGCCTCCGTGTGCCAAAAATAGGCCACGGGCACAGCCTTGCCCATAAATTAGCGGCCGAATGTCGGAGTTCCAAAACCCACCAGCGGAAAAATGGCCAACAAACGGGTGGGCTATAGCCTTGGTGGGGGGTGTGGGCGAAGTTCGTCCGCGGGACTCGGAATGGCCCGAGACTTTTTGGGTGGCCTCCGTGCACCAAGAATAGGCCAAGGGCAAAACCGCGCACAAAAATTAGCGGCCGAAGGTCGGGATCCCAAAACCCCCCAGCGGAAAAATGGCCAAAAAATGGGTGGGCTATAGCCTTGGTGGGGGGCGTTGGCGAAGTTCGTCCTCCGGACTCAGAATGGCCCGAGACTTTGTGGGCGGCCTCCATGTGCCAAAAATTGGCCACGGGAACAGCCGCGCCCAAAAATTAGCGCCCGAAGGTCGGGGTTCCAAAACCCACCAGCGGAAAAATGGCCAAAAAATGGGTGGGCTATAGCCTTGGTGGGGGGCGTGGGCGAAGTTCGTCCGCCGGACTCGGAATGGCCCGAGACTTTGTGGGTGGCCTCCGTGCGCCAAAAATAGGCCACGGCCAAAGCCGCGAACAAAAATTAGCCGCCGAAGGGCGGGATCCCAAAACCCCCCAGTGGAAAAATTGCCAAAAAACGGGTGGGCTATAGCCTTGGTGGGGGGCGTGGGCGAAGTTCGTCCGCCGGACTCGGAATGGCCCGAGACTTTGTGGGTGGCCTCCGTGTGCCAAAAATAGGCCGCGGGGACAGAATCGCCCAAAATTAGCGCCAAGGCCGGGTGCCAAAAGACCCCAGCGGAAAAATGGCAAAAAAGGGGGTGGGCTATAGCCTTGGTGGGGGGCGTGGGCAGAGTTCGTCCGCCGGACTCGCAATGGCTTGAGACAGTGTGGGTTGCCTCCGTGTGCCAGAAATAGGCTATGGGCACAGCCGCGTACAAAAATTAGTGCCCAAGGTCGGGGTTCCAAAACCCCAGCATAAAATTGGCCAAAAAACGGGTGGGCTATAGCCTTGGTGGGGGGCGTTGGCGAAGTTCCTCTGCTGGACTCGGAATGGCCCGAGACTTTGCGGGCGGCTCCGTGTGCCAAAAATAGGCCACGGGGACAAAAGCAACCAAAAATTAGCGCCCGAAGGTGCAAAACCCCCAGCGGAAAAATGGCCAAAAACGGGTGGGCTACCTCGGTGGGGCGTGGGCGAAGTTCGTCCGCCGGACTCGGAATGGCCCGAGACTTTGCGGGCGGCATCCGTGTGACAAAAATTGGCCACGGGCAGTGCCGCGCACAAAAATTAGCGTCAAGGTCGGGATCCCAAAACCCCAGCGGAGAAATGGCCAAAAACAGGTGGGCTATAGCCTTGGTGGGGGCGTGGCGAAGTTCGTCCGCGGACTCGAATGGCCCGAGACTTTGCGGGCGGCCTCCGTGTGCCAAAATAGGCCACGGGCACAGCCGCGCCTAAAATTAGCGCCCAAGGTCGGGGTTACAAAACCCACCAGCGGAAAATGGCCAAAAATGGGTGGGCTATAGCCTTGGTGGGAGCGTGGGCGGAGTTCGTCGGACTCGGAATGGCCCGAGACTTTGTGGGTGGCCTCCGTGCGCCAAAATAGGCCACGGGCACAGCCGCACAAAAATTAGTGCCCGAAGGTCGGGTTCCAAAACCCCAGCGGGAAAATGGCCAAAAACGGGTGGGCTATAGCCTTGGTGGGGGCGTAGGCGAAGTTCGCCTCCGGACTCAGAATGGCCCGAGACTTTGTGGGTGGCCTCCGCGCCAAAAATAGGCCACGGGCAAAGCCGCACAAAAATTAGCGGCAAGGTGGGGATCCCAAAACCCCCAGCGGAAAAATGGCTAAAAACGGGTGGGCTATAGCCTGGTGGGGGCGGGCGAAGTTCGTCCGCCGGACTCGGAATGGCCCGAGACTTTGTGGGCGGCCTCCGTGCTGCCAAAATTAGCCACGGGCATAGCCGCACCTAAAAATTAGCACCAAGGTCGGGTGGCAAAACCCCTGCGGAAAAATGGCCAAAAACGTATGGGCTATAGCCTTGGTGGGGCGTGGCGAAGTTCGTCAGCCGCACTCGGAATGGCCCGAGACTGTGCGGGCGGCCTCCGTTTGCCAAACATAGGACACGTGCAGAGCCGCACCCAAAAATTAGCGCCCGAAGGTCGGGTTACCAAAACCCACCAGCGGAAAAATGGCCAAAAACGGGTGGGCTATAGCCTTGTTGGGGCGTGGCGAAGTTCGCTGCCGGACTCCGAATGGCCCGAGACTTTGGGGTGGCCTCCGTGCAAAAAATAGGCCACGGGACAGACGCGTCTAAAATTAGCGCCCGAAGGCCGGGTGCCAAAACTCCCCAACGGAAAATGGCCAAAAAACGGGTGGCTATAGCCTTGGTGGGCGGGGCGAGGTTCGTCCTCCGGACTCAGAATGGCCCGAGACTTTGTGGGTGGCCTCCGTGCGCCAAAATAGGCCACGGCAAAGCCGCGCACAAAAATTAGCGGCCAAGGTCGGGATCCCAAAACCCCAGCGGAAAATGGCCAAAAACGGGTGGGCTATAGCCTTGGTGGGGGCGGCGAAGTTCGTCCGCGGACTCAGAATGGTCCGAGACTTGCGGGCGGCCTCCGTGTGCCAAAAATAGGCACAGCCTTGCCCATAAATTAGCGGCCGAATGTCGGGGTTCTAAAACCCACCAGCGGAAAAATGGCCAACAAACGGGGGGGCTATAGGCGTGGTGGGGGGTGTGGGCGAAGTTCGTCCGCGGGACTCTGAATGGCCCGAGACTTTTTGGGTGGCCTCCGTGCACCAAGAATAGGCAAAGGGCAAAACCGCGCACAAAAATTAGCGGCCGAAGGTCGGGATCCCAAAACCCCCCAGCGGAAAAATGGCCAAAAAATGGGTGGGCTATAGCCTTGGTGGGGGCGTCGTCCGGACTCAGAATGGCCCGAGACTTTGTGGGCCTCCATGTGCCAAAAATTGGCCACGGAACAGCCGCGCCTTAAAAATTAGCGCCAAGGTCGGGGTTCCAAAACCCACCAGCGGAAAATGGCCAAAAAATGGGTGGGCTATAGCCTTGGTGGGGGGCGTGGGCGAAGTTCGTCCGCCGGACTCGGAATGGCCCGAGACTTTGTGGGTGGCCTCCGTGCGCCAAAAATAGGCCACGGCCAAAGCCGCGAACAAAAATTAGCCGCCGAAGGGCGGGATCCCAAAACCCCCCAGTGGAAAAATTGCCAAAAAACGGGTGGGCTATAGCCTTGGTGGGGGGCGTGGGCGAAGTTCGTCCGCCGGACTCGGAATGGCCCGAGACTTTGTGGGTGGCCTCCGTGTGCCAAAAATAGGCCGCGGGGACAGAATCGCCCAAAAATTAGCGCCCGAAGGCCGGGGTGCCAAAACCCCCCAGCGGAAAAATGGCAAAAAAACGGGTGGGCTATAGCCTTGGTGGGGGGCGTGGGCAGAGTTCGTCCGCCGGACTCGGAATGGCTTGAGACTTTGTGGGTTGCCTCCGTGTGCCAGAAATAGGCTATGGGCACAGCCGCGTACAAAAATTAGTGCCCGAAGGTCGGGGTTCCAAAACCCCCCAGCGGGAAAATGGCCAAAAAACGGGTGGGCTATAGCCTTGGTGGGGGGCGTTGGCGAAGTTCCTCTGCCGGACTCGGAATGGCCCGAGACTTTGCGGGCGGCCTCCATGTGCCAAAAATAGGCCATGGGGACAAAAGCAACCAAAAATTATCAAGGCCGGGTGCAAACCCCAGCGGAAAAATGGCCAAAAAAGGTGGGCTACAGCCTCGGTGGGGTTCGTCCGCCGGACTCGGAATGGCCCGAGACTTTGCGGGCGGCATCCGTGGTGACAAAAATTGGCCACGGGCAGTGCCGCGCACAAAAATTAGCGGTCAAGGTCGGGATCCCAAAACCCCAGCGGAGAAATGGCCAAAAACAGGTGGGCTATAGCCTTGGTGGGGGCGTGGGCGGTTCGTCCGCTCGGACTCAGAATGGCCCGAGACTTTGCGGGCGGCCTCCGTGTGCCAAAATAGGCCACGGGCACAGCCGCGCCTAAAAATTAGCGCCAAGGTCGGGGTTACAAAACCCACCAGCGGAAAATGGCCAAAAATGGGTGGGCTATAGCCTTGGTGGGGAGCGTGGCGGAGTTCGTCCGCCGACCTCGGAATGGCCCGAGACTTTGTGGGTGGCCTCCGTGCGCTAAAATAGGCCACGGGCACAGCCGCGTACAAAAATTAGTGCCCGAAGGTCGGGGTTCCAAAACCCCCCAGCGGGAAAATGGCCAAAAAACGGGTGGGCTATAGCCTTGGTGGGGGGCGTAGGCGAAGTTCGTCCTCCGGACTCAGAATGGCTCGAGACTTTGTGGGTGGCCTCCGTGCGCCAAAAATAGGCCACGGGCAAAGCCGCGCACAAAAATTAGCGGCCGAAGGTTGGGATCCCAAAACCCCCCAGCGGAAAAATGGCCAAAAAACGGGTGGGCTATAGCCTTGGTGGGGGGCGTGGGCGAAGTTCGTCCGCCGGACTCGGAATGGCCCGAGACTTTGTGGGCGGCCTCCGTGTGCCAAAAATTAGCCACGGGCATAGCCGCACCCAAAAATTAGCACCCGAAGGTCGGGGTGGCAAAACCCCCCTGCGGAAAAATGGCCAAAAAACGTATGGGCTATAGCCTTGGTGGGGGGCGTGGGCGAAGTTCGTCTGCCGAACTCGGAATGGCCCGAGACTTTGCGGGCGGCCTCCGTTTGCCAAAAATAGGACACGGGCACAGCCGCACCCAAAAATTAGCGCCCGAAGGTCGGGGTACCAAAACCCACCAGCGGAAAAATGGCCAAAAAACGGGTGGGCTATAGCCTTGTTGGGGGGCGTGGGCGAAGTTCGTCTGCCGGACTCGGAATGGCCCGAGACTTTGCGGGTGGCCTCCGTGTGCAAAAAATAGGCCACGGGGACAGACGCGTCCAAAAATTAGCGCCCGAAGGCCGGGGTGCCAAAACTCCCCAACGGAAAAATGGCCAAAAAACGGGTGGGCTATAGCCTTGGAGGGGGGCGTGGGCGAGGTTCGTCCGCCGGACTCGGAATGGCCCGAGACATTGCGGGCGGCCTCCGTGAGCCAGGCACGGCACAGCCGCGCCTAAAATTAGAGCCCAAGGTCGGGATACCAAAACCCACCAGCGGAAAATGGCCAAAAACGGGTAGGCTATAGCCTTGGTGGGGCGTGGGCGGAGTTCGTCCGCGGAATGGCCCGAGAGTTTGTGGGTGGCCTCCGTGCGCCAAAAAATAGGCCACGGGCAAAGACGCGCACAAACATTAGCGGAAGGTCGGGATCCCAAAACCCCGAGCGAAAATGGCCAAAAACGGGTGGGCTATAGCCTTGGTGGGGGCGTTGGCGGTTCGTCTCCTGACTCAATGGCCCGAGACTTTGCGGCGTCTCCTGTGCCAAAAATAGGCCATGGGCAAAGCCGCGACTAAAAATTAGCGCTCGAAGGTCGGGTTTCCAAAACCCACCAGCGGAAAAAAGGCCAAAAAACGGGTGGGCTATAGCCTTGGTGGGGGGCGTGGGCGAAGTTCGTCCGCTGGACTCGAATGGCCCGAGACTTTGTGGGTGGCCTCCGTGTGCCAAAATAGGCCACGGTCAAAGCCGCACAAAAATTAGTGGCCGAAGGTCGGGATCCCAAACCCCAGCGGAGAAATGGCCAAAAACGGGTGGGCTATAGCCTTGGTGGGGGCGTGGCGAAGTTCATCCTCCGGACTCAGAATGGCCCGAGACTTTATGGCGGCCTCCATGTGCCAAAAATAGGCCACGGAACAGCCGCGCCCAAAAATTGGCGCACGAAGGTCGGGGTTCCAAAACCCACCAGCGGAAAATGGCCAAAAATGGGTGGCTATAGCCTTGGTGGGGGCGTGGGCGGTTCGTCCGCCGGACTCGGAATGGCCCGAGAAATTTAGGGTGGCCTCCGTGGACCAAAATTAGGCTACGGGCAAAGCCGCGAACAAAAATTAGCCGCCGAAGGTCGGGATCCCGAAACCCCCCAGCGGAAAGATGGCGAAAAAACGGGTGGGCTATAGCCTTGGTGGGGGCGTGGGCGGGTTCGTCCGCCGGTCTCGAATGGCCTGAGAATTTGTGGGTGGCCTCCATGTGCCAAAAATAGGCCACGGGCACAGCCGCGACTAAAAATTAGCGCCCGAAGGTCGGGGTTCCAAAACCCACCAGCGCAAAAAAGGCCAAAAAACGGGTGGGCTATAGCCTTGGTGGGGGGCGTGGGCGAAGTTCGTCCGCCGGACTCGGAATGGCCCGAGACTTTGTGGGTGGCCTGTGCAAAAAAATAGGCCACGGTCAAAGCCGCACAAAAATTAGTGGCCGAAGGTCGGGATCCCAAAACCCACCAGCGGATAAATGGCCAAAAAACGGGTGGGCTATAGCCTTGGTGGGGGGCGTGGGCGAAGTTCGTCCGCCGGACTCAGAATGGCCCGAGACTTTGCGGGCATCCTCCGTGTGCCAAAAAATAAGCCACGGGCACAGCCGCTAAAAATTAGCACCCGAAGGTCGGGGTTCCAAAACCCACCTGAAAAATGGCTAAAAACGGGTGGGCTATAGCCTTGGTGGGGCGTGGCGAAGTTTGTCCGCTGACTCGGAATGGCCCGAGACTTTGTGGGTGGCCTCTGTGCGCTAAAAATAGGCCACGGACAAAGCCGCACAAAAATTAGCTGCCGAAGGTCGGGATCCCAAAGCCCCAGCCAAAAATGGCCAAAAACGGGTGGGCTATAGCCTGGTGGGGCGCATGGTTCGTCCGACTCAAATGGCCCGAGACTTTGCGGGCGGCCTCCGTGTGCCAAAAATAGGCCACGGGCACAGCCGCGATCAAAAATTAGTGCCCGAAGGTCGGGTTTCCAAAACCCACCAGCAGAAAAATGGCCAAAAAACGGGTGGGCTATAGCCTTGGTGGGGGGCGTTGGCGAAGTTCGTCCTCCGGACTCAGAATGGCCCGAGACTTTGCGGGCGGCCTCCGTGTGCTAAAAATAGGCCATGGGCACAGCCGCACCGAAAAATTAGCGCCCGAAGGTCGGGGTTCAAAAACCCCCCAGCGGAAAAATGGGCAAAAAACGGGTGGGCTATAGCCTTGGTGGGGGGCGTGGGCGGAGTTCGTCCGCCAGACTCGGAATGGCCCGAGACTTTCTGGGTGGCCTCCGCGCTAAAATAGGCCACGGCAAAGCCGGACAAAAATTAGCCAAGGTCGGGATCCCAAAACCCCCCAGCGGAGAAATGGCCAAAAAACGGGTGGGCTATAGCCTTGGTGGGGGGCGTGGGCGAAGTTCGTCCGCCGGACTCAGAATGGCCCGAGACTTTGCGGGCGGCCTCCGTGTCCCAAAAATAGGCCACGGGCACAGCCGCACCCAAAAATTAGCGCCCGAAGGTCGGGGTTCCAAAACCCACCAGCGGAAAAATGGCCAAAAAAGGGGTGGGCTATAGCCTTGGTGGGGGGCGTGGGCGAAGTTCGTCGGTCGGACTCGGAATGGCCCGAGACTTTGTGGGTGGCCTCCGTGCGCCAAAAATAGGCCACGGTCAAAGCCGCGCACAAAAATTAGCGGCCGAAGGTCGGGATCCCAAAACCCCCCAGCGGAAAAATGGCCAATAAATGGGTGGGCTATAGCCTTGGTGGGGGCGTTACGTCTCCGGACTCAGAATGGCCCGAGACTTTCCGGGCGGCCTCCGTGTGCCAAAAATTTGCCACGGGCATAGCCGCGCCCAAAAATTAGCGCCCGATGGTCGGGGTGCCAAAACCCCCCAGCGGAAAAATGTCCAAAAAACGTGTGGGCTATAGCCTTGGTGGGGGGCGTGGGCGAAGTTCCTCCGCCGGACTCAGAATGGCCCGAGACTTTGCGGGCGGCATCCGTGTTCCAAAAATAGGCCAGGGGAAAAACCGCGCCCAAAAATTAGTGACCGAAGGCCGGGGTTGCCAAAACCCTACAGTGGAAAAATGGCCAAAAAACGGGTGGGCTATAGCCTTGGTGGGGGGCGTGGGCGAAGTTCGTCCGCCGGACTCAGAAGTGCCCGAGACTTTGCGGGCGGCCTCCGTGTACCAAAAATAGGCCACGGGAACAGACGCGCCCAAAAATTAGCGCCCGAAGGTCCGGGTACCAAAACCCCAGCGGAAAAATGGCCAAAAACGGTGGGCTATAGCCTTGGTGGGGGTGTGGCGGTTCGTCCTCCGGACTCAGAATGGCCCGAGACTTTCCGGCGGCCTCCGTGTGAAAATGGCCACGGGCATAGCGCGCCAAAAATTAGCGCCCGATGGTCGGGTGCCAAAACCCCAGCGGAAAATGGCCAAAACGGGTGGCTATAGCCTTGGTGGGGTGTGGCGAAGTTCGTCCCGGACTCGGAATGGCCCGAGACTTTGCTGGCGGCCTCCGTGTGCCAAAAATAGGCCACGGGCACAGCCACGCCCAAAAATTAGCGCCCGAAGGTCGGGGTGCAAAAACCCCCCAGCGGAAAAATGGCCAAAAAACGAGTGGGCTATAGCCTTGGTGGGGGCGGTTCATTGACTCGGAATGGCCCGAGACTTTGCGGGTGGCCTCCGTGTGCCATAAATAGTCCACGGCCATAGCCGTGCCCAAAAATTAGCGCCCGCAGGTCGGGGTGCCAAAACCCCCCAGCGGAAAAATGGCCAAAAAACGAGTGGGCTATAGCCTTGGTGGGGGGCGTGGGCGAAGTTCATCCGCCGGGCACGGAATGGCCTGAGACTGTGCGGGCGGCCTCCGTGTGCCAAAATTAGGCCACGGGCACAGCCGTGCCCAAAAATTAGCGCCCGAAGGTCAGGGTGCCAAAACCCACCAGCGGAAAAATGGCAAAAAAACGTGTGGGCTATATCATTGGTGGGGGGTGTGGGCGAAGTTCGTCTGCCGGACTCGGAATGGCCCGAGACTTTGCTGGCGGCCTCCGTGTGCCAAAAATAGGCCACGGGCGAAGCCGCGCACAAAAATTAGCACCCGACGGTCGGGGTGCCAAAACCCACCAGCGGAAAATGGCCAAAAAACGGGTGGGCTATAGCCTTGGTGGGGCGTGGCGGTTCGTCCGGACTCGGAATGGCCCGAGACTTTGTGGGTGGCCTCCGTGTGCCAAAAATAGGCCACGGGCAAAGCCGCGCAAAAAAATTAGCACCCAAAGGTCGGGGTGCCAAAACCCCCCAGCGGAAAAAAGGCCAAAAAACGGGTGGGCTATAGCCTTAGAGGGAGGCGTGGGCGAAGTTCGTCCGCCGGACTCAGAATGGCCCGAGACTTTGCGGGTGGCCTCCATGTGCCAAAAATAGGCCACAGGCACAGCCGCGCCCAAAAATTAGCGCTCGAAGGTCGGTGTACCAAAACCCACCAGCGGAAAAATGGCCAAAAAACGGGTGTGCTATAGCCTTGGTGGGGGGCGTGGGCGAAGTTCGTCCGCCGGACTCGGAATGGCCCGAGACTTTGTGGGTGGCCTCCGTGCGCCAAAAATAGACCCCGGGCAAAGCCGCGCACAAATATTAGCGGTCGAAGGTCGAGATCCCAAAACCCCCCAGCGGAAAAATGGCCAAAAAACGGGTGGGCTATAGCCTTGGTGGGGCGTGTTCGTCCACGAACTCGGAATGGCCCGAGAATTTGTGAGTGGCCTCCGTGTGCCACAAATAGGCCACGGGCACATCCGCGCACAAAAATTAGCGCCCGAAGGTCGGGGTTCCAAAACCCACCAGCGGAAAAATGGCCAAAAAACGGGTGGGCTATAGCCTTGGTGGGGGGCGTGGGCGGAGTTCGTCCGCCGGACTCGGAATGGCCCGAGACTTTGTGGATGGCCTCCATGCGCCAAAAATAGGCCACGGGCAAAGCTACGCACAAAAATTAGCGGCCGAAGGTCGGGATCCCAAAACCCCCCAGCGGAAAAATGGCCAAAAAACGGGTGGGCTATAGCCTTGGTGGGGGGCGTTGGCGAAGTTCGTCCGACGGACTCAGAATGGCCCGAGACTTTGCGGGCATCCTCCGTGTGCCAAAAATAGGCCACAGGCACAGCCGCGCCCATAAATTAGCACCCGAATGTCGGGGTTCCAAAACCCACCAGCGGAAAAATGGGCAAAAAACGGGTGGGCTATAGCCTTGGTGGGGGGCGTGGGCGGAGTTCGTCCGCCAGACTCGGAATGGCCCGAGACTTTGTACGCGGCCTCCGTGTGCCAAAAATAGGCCAGGTACAAAGCCGCTCCGAAAAATTATCGCCCGAAGGCCGGGGATGCCAAAACCCCCCAGCGGAACAATGGCCAAAAAACGGGTGGGCTATAGCCTTTGTGGGGGGCGTGGGCAAAGTTCGTCCGCCGGACTCGGAATGGCCCGAGACTTTGCGGGTGGCCTCCGTGTGCCCAAAATAGGCCACGGGCACAGCTGCGTACAAAAATTAGTGCCCGAAGGTCGGGCTGCCAAAACCCCCCAGCGGAAAAAAGGCCCAAAAGCGGGTGGGATATAGCCTTGGTGGGGGGTGTGGGCGAAGTTTGTCCGCCGGACTCAGAATGGCCCGAGACTTTGCGGGCGGCCTCCGTGTACCAAAAATAGGCCACGGGGACTCACGCGCCCAAAAATTAGCGCCCGAAGGCAGGGTGCCAAAACCCCCCAGCGGAAAAATGGCCAAAAAACGGGTGGGCTATAGCCTTGGGGGGGGGGCGTGGGCGAAGTTCGTCCGCCGGACTCAGAATGGCCCGAGACTTTGCGGGTGGCCTCCGTGAGCCAAAAATAGGCCACGGGGACAGCCGCGCCCAAACATTAGCGCCCGAAGGTTGGGGTGCCAAAACCCCCCAGCGGAAAAATGGCCAAAAAACGTGTGGGCTATAGCATTGGTGGGGGGCGTGGGCGAAGTTCGTCCGCCGGACACGGAATGGCCCGAGACTTTGCACGCGGCCTCCGTGTGCCAAAAATAGGCCAGGTACAAAGCCGCTCCGAAAAATTATCGCCCGAAGGCCGGGGATGCCAAAACCCCCCAGCGGAACAATGGCCAAAAAACGGGTGGGCTATAGCCTTTGTGGGGGGCGTGGGCAAAGTTCGTCCGCCGGACTCAGAATGGCCCGAGACTTTGCGGGCGGCCTCCGTGTGCCAAAAATAGGCCACGGACTCAGGCGCGCTCAAAAATTAGCGGCCAAAGGTCGGGATCCCAAAACCCCCCAGCGGAAAAATGGCCAAAAAACGGGTAGGCTATAGCCTTGGTGGGGGGCGTTGGCGAAGTTCGTCCTCCGGACTCAGAATGGCTCGAGACTTTGTGGGCGGCCACAGTGTGCCAAAAATAGGCCACGGGCACAGCCGCACCCAAAAATTAGCGCCCGAAGGTCGGGGTTCCAAAACCCACCAGCGGAAAAATGGCCAAAAAACGGGTGGGCTATGGCCTTGGTGGGGGGCGTGGGCGAAGTTCGTCCGCCGGACTCAGAAGTGCCAGAGACTTTGCGGGCGGCCTCCGTGTGCCAAAAATAGGCCACGGGGACAGACGCGCCCAAAAATTATCGCCCGAAGGCCGGGGTTGCCAAAACCCCCCAGCGGAACAATGGCCAAAAAACGGGTGGGTTATAGCCTTTGTGGGGGGCGTGGGCGAAGTTCGTCCGCCGGACTCGGAATGGCCCGAGACTTTGCGGGCGGCCTCCGTGTGCCAAAAATAGGCCACGGGCACAGCCGCGCCCAAAAATTAGCGCCCGAAGGTCGGGGTACCAAAACCCACCGGCGGAAAAATGGCCAAAAAACGGGTGGGCTATAGCCTTGGTGGGGGGCGTGGGTGAAGTTCGTCCGCCGGACTCGGCATGGCCCGAGACTTTGCGGGTGGCCTCCGTGCGCCAAAAATAAGCCACGGGCAAAGCCGCGCTCAAAAATTAGCGGCCAAAGGTCGGGATCCCAAAACCCCCCAGCGGAAAAATGGCCAAAAAACGGGTAGGCTATAGCCTTGGTGGGGGGCGTTGGCGAAGTTCGTCCTCCGGACTCAGAATGGCTCGAGACTTTGTGGGCGGCCACCGTGTGCCAAAAATAGGCCGCGGGCACAGCCGCACCCAAAAATTAGCGCCCGAAGGTCGGGGTTCCAAAACCCACCAGCGGAAAAATGGCCAAAAAACGGGTGGGCTATGGCCTTGGTGGGGGGCGTGGGCGAAGTTCGTCCGCCGGACTCAGAAGTGCCAGAGACTTTGCGGGCGGCCTCCGTGTGCCAAAAATAGGCCACGGGGACAGACGCGCCCAAAAATTAGCGCCCGAAGGTCGGGGTTCCAAAACCCACCAGCGGAAAAATGGCCAAAAAACGGGTGGGCTATAGGCTTGGTGGGGGGCGTGGGCGGAGTTCGTCCGCCAGACTCGGAATGGCACGAGACTTTCTGGATGGCCTCCGTGTGCCAAAAATAGGCCACGGGCAAAGCCGCACACAAAAATTAGCGGCCGAAGGTCGGGATCCCAAAACCCCCCAGCGGAAAAATGGCCAAAAAAAGGGTGGGCTATAGCCTTGGTGGGGGGCGTTGGCGAAGTTCGTCCTCCGGACTCAGAATGGCCCGAGACTTTGCGGGCGGCCTCCGTGTGCCAAAAATAGGCCACGGGCACAGCCGCGCCCAAAAATTAGCGCCCGAAGGTCGGGGTACCAAAACCCACCGGCGGAAAAATGGCCAAAAAACGGGTGGGCTATAGCCTTGGTGGGGGGCGTGGGCGAAGTTCGTCCGCCGGACTCGGAATGGCCCGAGACTTTGCGGGTGGCCTCTGTGTGCCAAAAATAGGACACGGGCACAGCTACGTACAAAAATTAGTGCCCGAAGGTCGGGGTACCAAAACCCCCCAGCGGAAAAAAGGCCAAAAAACGGGTGGGCTATAGCCTTGGTGGGGGGTGTGGGCGAAGTTCGTCCGCCGGACTCAGAATGGCCCGAGACTTTGCGGACGGCCTCCGTGTACCAAAAATAGGCCACGGGGACTGACGCACCCAAAAATTAGCGCCCGAAGGCCGGGGTGCCAAAACTCCCAGCGGAAAAATGGCCAAAAAACGGGTGGGCTATAGCCTTGGTGGGGTGCGTGGGCGAAGTTCGTCCGCCGGACTCGGAATGGCCCGAGACTTTGCGGGCGGCTTCCGTGTGGCAAAAATTGGCCACGGGCTGAGCCGCGCCCAAAAATTAGCGCCCGAAGGTGGGGGTGCCAAAACCCCCCAGCGGAAAAATGGCAAAAAAACGTGTGGGCTATAGCCTTGGCGGGCGTAAGTTCGTCACGCCTCGGAATGGCCCGTGACTTTGCGGGCGGCCTCCGTGTGCCAAAAATAGGCCACGGGCACAGATGCGCCCAAAAATTAGTGCCCGAAGGCCGGGTTGCCAAAACCCCCCAGCGGAAAAATGGCCAAAAAACGGGTGGGCTATAGCCTTGGTGGGGGGCGTGGGCGAAGTTCGTCCGCCGGACTCGGAATGGCCCGAGACTTTGCGGGCGGCCTCCGTGTGCCAAAAATAGGCCACGGGGACAGACGCGCCCAGAAATTAGCGCCCGAAGTCCGGGGTGCCAAAACCCCCCAGCGGAAAAATGGCCAAAAAACGGGTGGGCTATAGCCTTGGTGGGGGGCGTGGGCGAGGTTCGTCCGGCGGACTCGGAATGGCCCGAGACTTTGCGGATGGCCTCCGCGTGCCAAAAATTGACCACGGGTATAGCCGTGCCCAAAAATTAGCGCCCGATGGTCGGGGTCCCAAAACCCCCCAGCGGAAAAATGGCCAAAAAACGGGTGGGCTATAGCCTTGGTGGGGGGCGTTGGCGAAGTTCGTCCTCCGGACTCAGAATGGCCCGAGACTTTGCGGGCGGCCTCCGTGTGCCAAAAATAGGCCACGGGCACAGCCGCGCCCAAAAATTAGCGCCCGAAGGTCGGGGTTCCAAAACCCACCAGCGGAAAAATGGCCAAAAAACGGGTGGGCTATAGCCTTGGTGGGGGGCGTGGGCGAAGTTCGTCCGCCGGACTCGGAATGGCCCGAGACTTTTTGGGTGGCCTCCGTGCGCCAAAAATAGGCCACGGGCAAAGCTGCGCACAAAAATTAGCGGCCGAAGGTCGGGATCCCAAAACCCCCCAGCGGAGAAATGGCCCAAAAACGGGTGGGCTATAGCCTTGGTGGGGGGCGTGGGCGAAGTTCGTCCGCCAGACTCGGAATGGCCCGAGACTTTCTGGGTGGCCTCCGTGTGCCAAAAATAGGCCACGGGCAAAGCCGCACAAAAAAATTAGCGACCGAAGGTCGGGATCCCAAAACCCCCCAGCGGAAAAATGGCCAAAAAATGGGTGGGCTATAGCCTTGGTGGGGGGCGTGGGCGAAGTTCGTCCGCCGGACTCGGAATGGCCCGAGACTTTGCGGGCGGCCTCCGTGTGCCAAAAATAGGCCACGGGCTCAGCCGTGCCAAAAAATTAGCGACCGAAGGTCGGGATCCCAAAACCCCCCAGCGGAAAAATGGCCAAAAAATGGGTGGGCTATTGCCTTGGTGGGGGGCGTGGGCGAAGTTCGTCCGCCGGACTCGGAATGGCCCGAGACTTTCTGGGTGGCCTCCGTGCGCCAAAAATAGGCCACGGGCAAAGCCGCGCACAAAATTTAGCGGCCGAAGGGCGGGATCCCAAAACCCCCCAGCGGAGAAATGGCTAAAAAACGGGTGGGCTATAGCCTTGGTGGGGGGCGTGGGCGAAGTTCGTCCGCCGGACTCAGAATAGCCCGAGACTTTACGGGTGGCCTCCGTGCGCCAAAAATAGGCCACGGGCAAAGCTGCGCACAAAAATTAGCGGCCGAAGGTCGGGATCCCAAAACCCCCCAGCGGAGAAATGGCCCAAAAACGGGTGGGCTATAGCCTTGGTGGGGCGTGGGCGAAGTTCGTCCTTGCCGACTCGGAATGGCCCGAGTCTTTCTGGGTGGCCTCCGTGTGCCAAAAATAGGCCACGGGCAAAGCCGCACAAAAAAATTAGCGACCGAAGGTCGGGATCCCAAAACCCCCCAGCGGAAAAATGGCCAAAAAATGGGTGGGCTATAGCCTTGGTGGGGGGCGTGGGCGAAGTTCGTCCGCCGGACTCGGAATGGCCCGAGACTTTGCGGGCGGCCTCCGTGTGCCAAAAATAGGCCACGGGCTCGGCCGTGCCAAAAAATTAGCGCCCGAAGGTCGGGGTGCCAAAACCCACCATCGGAGAAATGTCCAAAAAACGGGTGGTCTATAGCCTTGGTGGGGGGCGTTGGCGAAGTTCGTCCTCCGGACTCAGAATGGCCCGAGACTTTGCGGGAGGCCTCCGTGTGCCAAAAAACTGCCACGGGCATAGCCGCGCTCAAAAATTAGCGCCCGATGGTCAGGGTGCCAAAACCCCCCTGCGGAAAAATGGCCAAAAAACGTGTGCTATAGCCTTGGTGGGGGGTGTTGGCGAAGTTCGTCCGCCGGACTCGGAATGGCCCGAGACTTTGCGGGCGGCCTCCGTGTGCCAAAAATAGGCCACGGGCACAGCCGCGCCCAAAAAGTAGCGCCCGAAGGTCGGGGTACCAAAACCCACCAGCGGAAAAATGGCCAAAAAACGGGTGGGCTATTGCCTTGGTGGGGGGCGTGGGCGAAGTTCGTCCGCCGGACTCGGAATGGCCCGAGACTTTCTGGGTGGCCTCCGTGCGCCAAAAATAGGCCACGGGCAAAGCCGCGCACAAAATTTAGCGGCCGAAGGGCGGGATCCCAAAACCCCCCAGCGGAGAAATGGCTAAAAAACGGGTGGGCTATAGCCTTGGTGGGGGGCGTGGGCGAAGTTCGTCCGCCGGACTCAGAATAGCCCGAGACTTTACGGGCAGCCTCCGTGTGCCAAAAATAGGCCACGGGCACAGCCGCGCCCAAAAATTAGCGCCCGAAGGTCGGGGTTCCAAAACCCACCAGCGGAAAAATGGCCAAAAAACGGGTGGGCTATAGCCTTGGTGGGGGGCGTGGGCGAAGTTCATCCGCCGGACTCGGAATGGCCCGAGACTTTTTGGGTGGCCTCCGTGCGCCAAAAATAGGCCACGGGCAAAGCCGCGCACAAAATTTAGCGGCCGAAGGGCGGGATCCCAAAACCCCCCAGCGGAGAAATGGCTAAAAAACGGGTGGGCTATAGCCTTGGTGGGGGCGTGGCAAAGTTCGTCCGCTGACTCGGAAAGGCCCGAGACTTTGTGGGCGGCCACCGTGTGCCAAAAATAGCCACGGGCAAAGCCGCACAAAATTTAGAGGCCGGGCGGGATCCCAAAACCCCAGCGGAGAAATGACCAAACGGGTGGGCTATAGCCTTGGTGGGGCGTTGGCGACTCGGAATAGCCAGACTTTCTGGGTGGCCTCCGTAAAAATAGGCCACGGGCAAAGCCGCGCACAAAATTTAGCGGCCGAAGGGCGGGATCCCAAAACCCCCCAGCGGAGAAATGGCCAAAAAACGGGTGGGCTATAGCCTTGGTGGGGGGCGTGGGCAAAGTTCGTCCGCCGGACTCGGAAAGGCCCGAGACTTTCTGGGTGGCCTCCGTGCGCCAAAAATAGGCCACGGGCAAAGCCGCGCACAAAATTTAGCGGCCGAAGGGCGGGATCCCAAAACCCCCCAGCGGAGAAATGGCCAAAAAACGGGTGGGCTATAGCCTTGGTGGGGGGCTTGGGCAAAGTTCGTCCGCCGGACTCGGAAAGGCCCGAGACTTTGTGGGCGGCCACCGTGTGCCAAAAATAGGCCACGGGCAAAGCCGCGCACAAAATTTAGCGGCCGAAGGGCGGGATCCCAAAACCCCCCAGCGGAGAAATGACCAAAAAACGGGTGGGCTATAGCCTTGGTGGGGGGCGTTGGCGAAGTTCGTCCGCCGGACTCGGAATGGCCCGAGACTTTCTGGGTGGCCTCCGTGCGCCAAAAATAGGCCACGGGCAAAGCCGCGCACAAAATTTAGCGGCCGAAGGGCGGGATCCCAAAACCCCCCAGCGGAGAAATGGCCAAAAAACGGGTGGGCTATAGCCTTGGTGGGGGGCGTGGGCAAAGTTCGTCCGCCGGACTCGGAAAGGCCCGAGACTTTCTGGGTGGCCTCCGTGCGCCAAAAATAGGCCACGGGCAAAGCCGCGCACAAAATTTAGCGGCCGAAGGGCGGGATCCCAAAACCCCCCAGCGGAGAAATGTCCAAAAAACGGGTGGGCTATAGCCTTGGTGGGGGGCGTGGGCTAAGTTCGTCCGCCGGACTCGGAATGGCCCGAGACTTTCTGGGTGGCCTCCGTGCGCCAAAAATAGGCCACGGGCAAAGCCGCGCACAAAATTTAGCGGCCGAAGGGCGGGATCCCAAAACCCCCCAGCGGAGAAATGGCCAAAAAACGGGTGGGCTATAGCCTTGGTGGGGGGCGTGGGCAAAGTTCGTCCGCCGGACTCGGAAAGGCCCGAGACTTTCTGGGTGGCCTCCGTGCGCCAAAAATAGGCCACGGGCAAAGCCGCGCACAAAATTTAGCGGCCGAAGGGCGGGATCCCAAAACCCCCCAGCGGAGAAATTACCAAAAAACGGGTGGGCTATAGCCTTGGTGGGGGGCGTTGGCGAAGTTCGTCCGCCGGACTCGGAATGGCCCGAGACTTTGCGGGAGGCCTCCGTGTGCCAAAAAACTGCCACGGGCATAGCCGCGCTCAAAAATTAGCGCCCGATGGTCAGGGTGCCAAAACCCCCCTGCGGAAAAATGGCCAAAAAACGTGTGCTATAGCCTTGGTGGGGGTGTGGCGACTCGAATGGCCCGAGACTTTGCGGGCGGCCTCCGTGTGCCAAAAATAGGCCACGGGCACAACCGCACCTTAAAAGTAGTGCCCGGTCGGGTACCAAAACCCACCAGCGGAAAATGGCCAAAAACGGGTGGGATTTGCCTTGGTGGGGGCGTGGCGGTTCATCCGCGGACTCGAATGGCCCGAGCCTTTGCGGGCGGCCTTCGTGTGCCATAAATAGGCCACGGGCACAGCCGCGCCCAAAAATTAGCGCCCGAAGGTCGGGGTGCCAAAACCCACCAGCGGAAAAATAGCCAAAAAACGGGTGGGCTATAGCCTTGGTGGGGCGTGGCAACTTCCGCCCGGACTCGGAAAGGCCCGAGACTTTCTGGGTGGCCTCCGTGCGCCAAAAATAGGCTGACGGGCAAAGCCACAAAATTTAGCGGCAAGGGGCGGGATCCCAAAACCCCAGCGGAGAAATGGCCAAAAAACGGGTGGGCTATAGCCTTGGTGGGGGGCGTTGGCGAAGTTCGTCCGCCGGACTCGGAATGGACCGAGACTTTGCGGGCGGCCTCCGTGTGCCAAAAATAGACTACGGCCATAGCGGCGCCTAAAAATTGGCGCCAGAAGGTCGGGGTGCCAAAACCCCCCAGCGGAAAAATGGCCAAAAAACGAGTGGGCTATAGCCTTGGTGGGGGGCGTGGGCGAAGTTCGTCCGCCGGACTCGGAATGGCCCGAGACTTTGCTGGCGGCCTCCGTGTGCCAAAAATAGGCCACGGGCACAGCCACGCGCAAAAATTAACGCCCAAAGGTCGGGGTGCCAAAACCCCCCAGCGGAAAAATGGCCAAAATACGAGTGGGCTATAGCCTTGGTGGGGGGCGTGGGCGGAGTTCGTCCGCCAGACTCGGAATGGCCCTAGACTTTCTGGGTGGCCTCCCTGTGCCAAAAATAGGCCACGGGCAAAGCCGCGCACAAAAATTAGCGGCCGAAGGTCGGGATCCCAAAACCCCCCAGCAGAGAAATGGGCAAAAAACGGGTGGGCTATAGCCTTGGTGGGGGGTGTGGGCGAAGTTCGTCCGCCGGACTCGGAATGGCCCGAGACTTTGCGGGCGGCCTCCGTGTGCCAGAAATAGGCCACGGGCACAGCCGCGCCAAAAAATTAGCGCCTGAAGGTCGGGGTGCCAAAACCCACCAGCGGAAAAATGGCCAAAAAACGGGTGGGCTATAGCCTTGGTGGGGGGCGTGGGCGAAGTTCGTCCGCCGGACTCGGAATGGCCCGAGACTTTGTGGGTGGCCTCCGTGTGCCAAAAATAGGCCACGGGAACAGCCGCACTAAAAAAATTAGCGCCCGAAGGTCGGGGTGCCAAAACCCCCTAGCGGAAAAATGGCAAAAAAAAGGGGGGTCTATAGCCTTGGTGGGGAGCGTGCGCGAAGTTTGTCCGCCGGACTCGGAATGGCCCGAGACTTTGCGGGCGGCCTCCGTGTGCCATAAATAGACCACGGCCATAGCCGCACCCAAAAATTGGAGTCAGAAGGTCGGGGTGCCAAAACCCCCCAGCGGAAAAATGGCCAAAAAACGAGTGGGCTATAGCCTTCGTGGGGGGTGTGGGCGACGTTCGTCCGCCGGACTTGGAATGGCCCGAGACTTTGCTGGCGGCCTCCGTGTGCCAAAAATAGGCCACGGGCACAGCCATGCCCAAAAATTAGCACCCGAAGGTCGGGGTGCCAAAACCCCCCAGCGGAAAAATGGCCAAAAAACGGGTGGGCTATAGCCTTGGTGGGGGGCGTGGGCGGAGTTCGTCCGCCAGACTCGGAATGACCCGAGACTTTCTGGGTGGCCTCCGTGTGCCAAAAATAGGCCACGGGCAAAGCCGCGCAAAAAAATTAGCGGCCGAAGGTCGGGATCCCAAAACCCCCCAGGGGAGAAATGGCCAAAAAACGGGTGGGCTATAGCCTTGGCGGGGGGCGTTGGCGAAGTTTGTCCGCCGGACTCAGAATGGCCCGAGACTTTGTGGGTGGCCTCCATGCGCCAAAAATAGGGCACGGGCAAAGCCGCGGACAAAAATTAGCCGCCGAAGGTCGGGATCCCAAAACCCCCCAGCGGAGAAATGGCCAAAAAACTGCTGGGCTATAGCCTTGGTGGGGGGCGTGGGCGAAGTTCGTCCTCCGGACTCAGAATGGCCCGAGACTTTCCGGTCGGCCTCAGTGTGCGAAAAAATGGCCACGGGCATAGCCTCCCCCAAAAATTAGCGCCCGATGGTCGGGGTCCCAAAACCCCCCAGCGGAAAAATGGCCAAAAAACGTGTGGGCTATAGCCTTGGTGGGGGGTGTGGGCGAAGTTCGTCCGCCGGACTCGGAATGGCCCGAGACTTTGCTGGCGGCCTCTGTGTGCCAAAAATAGGCCACGGGCACAGCCACACCCAAAAATTAGCGCCCGAACGTCGGGATGCAAAAACCCCCCAGCGGAAAAATGGCCAAAAAACGGGTGGGCTATAGCCTTGGTGGGGGGTGTGGGCGAAGTTCGTCCGCCGGACTCGGAATGGCCCGAGACTTTGCGGGCGGCCTCCGTGTGCCATAAATAGACCACGGCCATAGCCGCGCCCAAAAAATGGCGCCAGAAGGTCGGGGTGCCAAAACCCCCCAGCGGAAAAATGGCCAGAAAACGAGTGGGCTATAGCCTTGGTGGGGGGTGTGGGCGAAGTTCGTCCGCCGGACTCGGAATGGCCCGAGACTTTGCGGGTGGCCTCCGTGTGCCATAAATAGTCCACGGCCATAGGCGTGCCCAAAAATTAGCGCCCGAAGGTCGGGGTGCCAAAACCCCCCAGCGGAAAAATGGCCAAAAAACGAGTGGGCTATAGCCTTGGTGGGGGGCGTGGGCGAAGTTCATCCGCCGGACTCGGAATGGCCCGAGACTTTGCGGGCGGCCTCCGTGTGTGAAAATAAGGCCATGGGCACAGCCGTGCCCAAAAATTAGCGCCCGAAGGTCAGGGTGCCAAAACCCACCAGCGGAAAAATGGCCAAAAAACGGGTGGGCTATAGCCTTGGTGGGGGGCGTAGGCGAAGTTCGTCCGCCGGACTCGGAATGGCCCGAGACTTTGGGGGTGGCCTCCGTGTGCCAAAAATAGGCCACGGGCAAAGCCGCGCACAAAAATTAGCGCCTGAAGGTCGGGATGCCAAAACCCCCCAGCGGAAAAATGGCGAAAAAACGGGTGGGCTTTAGCCTTGGTGGGGGGGGTGGGCGAAGTTCGTCCGCCGGACTCGGAATGGCCCGAGACTTTTTTGGCGGCCTCCGTGTGCCAAAAATAGGCCACGGGTACAGCCACGTCCAAAAATTAGCGCCCGAAGGTCGGGATCCCAAAACCCCCCAGCAGAAAAATGGCCAAAAAACGGGTGGGCTATAGCCTTGGTGGGGGGCGTGGGCGAAGTTCGTCCGCCGGACTCGGAATGGCCCGAGACTTTGTGGGCGGCCTCCGTGCACCAAAAATAGGCCGCGGGAAAAGCCGCGCACAAAAATTAGCGGCCGAAGGTCGGGATCCCAAAACCCCCCAGCGGAAAAATGCCAAAAAAACGGGTGGGCTATAGCCTTGGTGGGGGGCGTTGGCGAAGTTCGTCCGCCGGACTCGGAATGGCCCGAGACTTTGCGGGTGGCCTCCATGTGCCAAAAATAGGCCACAGGCACAGCCACGCCCAAAAATTAGCGCTCGAAGGTCGGTGTTCCAAAACCCACCAGCGGAAAAATGGCCAAAAAACGGGTGGGCTATAGCCTTGGTGGGGGGCATGGGCGAGGTTCGTCCGCCGGACTCGGAGTGGCCCGAGACTTTGCGGGCAGCCTCCGTGAGCCAAAAATAGACCACAGGCACAGCCGCGCCCAAAAATTAGCGCTCGAAGGTCGGTGTTCAGAAACCCCCCAGAGGAAAAATGGCCAAAAACGGGTGGGCTATAGCCTTGGTGGGGCGAAGTTCGCCCGCCCGGACTCGGAATGGCCCGAGACTTTGTGGGCGGCCTCCGGCACCAAAAATAGTGGGAAAAGCCGCGCACAAGACAAAAATTAGCGGCAAGGTCGGGATCCCAAAACCCCAGCGGAAAAATGCCAAAAACGGTGGGCTATGCCTTGGGGGGGCGGATTCGTCCGAGACTGGCCCCGAGACTGTGGGTGGCCTCCGTGCCACAAATAGCCACAGTCACAGCCACAAGACAAAAATTAGCCCCGGTCGGGTGCTCCAAACCCCAATGGCCAAAAACGGGTGGGCTATAGCCTTGATGGGGGTGGGGGCGCAGAAGGCCCGAGACTGGCGAGCGGCCTGCCAAAACCCCCCAGCGGAAAAATGCCAAAAAAACGGGTGGGCTATAGCCTTGGTGGGGGGCGTTGGCGAAGTTCGTCCGCCGGACTCGGAATGGCCCGAGACTTTGTGGGTGGCCTCCGTGTGCCACAAATAGGCCACGGGCACAGCCGCGCACAAAAATTAGCGCCTGAAGGTCGGGATGCCAAAACCCCCCAGCGGAAAAATGGCGAAAAAACGGGTGGGCTTTAGCGTTGGCGGGGGGTGTAGGCGAAATACGTCCGCCGGACTCGTAATGGTCCGAGACTTTGGTGGCGGCCTCCGTGTGCCAAAAATAGGCCACGGGCACAGCCGCGCACAAAAATTAGCGGCCGAAGGTCGGGATCCCAAAACCCCCCAGCGGAAAAATGCCAAAAAAACGGGTGGGCTATAGCCTTGGTGGGGGGCGTTGGCGAAGTTCGTCCGCCGGACTCGGAATGGCCCGAGACTTTGTGGGTGGCCTCCGTGTGCCACAAATAGGCCACGGGCACAGCCGCGCACAAAAATTAGCGCCTGAAGGTCGGGATGCCAAAACCCCCCAGCGGAAAAATGGCGAAAAAACGGGTGGGCTTTAGCGTTGGCGGGGGGTGTAGGCGAAATACGTCCGCCGGACTCGTAATGGTCCGAGACTTTGGTGGCGGCCTCCGTGTGCCAAAAATAGGCCACGGGATCAGCCACGTCCAAAAATTAGCGCCCGAAGGTCGGGATCCCAAAACCCCCCAGCAGAAAAATGGCCAAAAAACGGGTGGGCTGTAGCCTTGGTGGGGGGCGTTGGCGAAGTTCGTCCTCCGGACTCAGAATGGCCCGAGACTTTGTGGGCGGCCTCCGTGTGCCAAAAATAGGCCACGGGCACAGCCGCGATCAAAAATTAGCGCCCGAAGGTCGGGGTTCCAAAACCCACCAGCGGAAAAATGGCCAAAAAACGGGTGGGCTATAGCCTTGGTGGGGGGCGTGGGCGGAGTTCGTCCGCCAGACTCGGAATGGCCCGAGACTTTGTGGGTGGCCTCCGTGCGCCAAAAATAGGCCACGGGCAAAGCCGCGCACAAAAATTAGCAGCCGAAGGTCGGGATCCCAAAACCCCCCAGCGGAAAAATGGCCAAAAAACGGGTGGGCTATAGCCTTGGTGGGGGGCGTTGGCGAAGTTCGTCCTCCGGACTCAGAATGGCCCGAGACTTTGCGGGCGGCCTCCGTGTGCCAAAAATAGGCCACGGGCACAGCCGCGATCAAAAATTAGCGCCCGAAGGTCGGGTTTCCAAAACCCACCAGCGGAAAAATGGCCAAAAAACGGGTGGGCTATAGCCTTGGTGGGGGGCGTGGGCGAAGTTCGTCCGCCGGACTCGGAATGGCCCGAGACTTTGTGGGTGGCCTCCGTACGCCAAAAATAGGCCACGGGAAAAGCCGCGCACAAAAATTAGCGGCCGAAGGTCGGGATCCCAAAACCCCCAGCGGAGAAATGGCCAAAAAACGGGTGGGCTATAGCCTTGGTGGGGGGCATGGGCGAAGTTCGTCCGCCGGACTCAGAATGGACCGAGACTTTGTGGGCAGCCTCTGTGAGCGAAAAATAGGCCACGGGCACAGCCGCGCACAAAAATTAGCGGCCGAAGGTCGGGATCCCAAAACCCCCCAGCAGAAAAATGGCCAAAAAACGGGTGGGCTATAGCCTTGGTGGTGGGCGTTGGCGAAGTTCGACCTCCGGACTCAGAATGGCCCGAGACTTTGCGGGTGGCCTCCATGTGCCAAAAATAAGCCACAGACACAGCCGCACCCAAAAATTAGCGCTCAGAGGTCGGTGTTCCAAAACCCACCAGCGGAAAAATGGCCAAAAAACGGGTGGGCTATAGCCTTGGTGGGGGGCGTGGGCGAAGTTCGTCCGCTGGACTCGGAATGGCCCGAGACTTTGTGGGCGGCCTCCGTGCACCAAAAATAGGCCACGGGCAAAGCCGCGCACAAAAATTAGCGGCCGACGGTCGGGATCCCAAAACCCCCCAGCGGAAAAATGCCAAAAAAACGGGTGGGCTATAGCCTTGGTGGGGGGCGTTGGCAAAGTTCGTCCGCCGGACTCGGAATCGCCCGAGACTTTGTGGGTGGCCTCCATGTGCCACAAATAGGCCACGGGCACAGCCGCGCACAAAAATTAGCACCCGAAGGTCGGGGTGCTCAAACCCCCCAGCGGAAAAAAGGCCAATAAACGGGTGGGGTATAGCCTTGATGGGGGGTGTGGGCGAAGTTCGTCCGCCGGACTCGCAATGGCCCGAGACTTTGCGGGCGGCCTCCGTGTGCCAAAAATAGGCCACGGGCACGGCCGCACCCAAAAATTAGCGCCCGAAGGTCGGGGTTCCAAAACCCACCAGCGGAAAAATGGCCAAAAAACGGGTGGGCTATAGCCTTGGTGGGGGGCGTGGGCGGAGTTCGTCTGCCGGACTCGGAATGGCCCGAGACTTTGTGGGTGGCCTCCGTGCGCCAAAAATAGGCCACGGGAAAAGCCGCGCACAAAAATTAGCGGCCGAAGGTCGGGATCCCAAAACCCCCCAGCGGAGAAATGGGCAAAAAACGGGTGGGCTATAGCCTTGGTGGGTGGCATGGGCGAAGTTGGTCCGCCGGACTCAGAATGGCCCGAGACTTTGTGGGCAGCCTCCGTGTGCCAAAAATAGGCCACGGGCACAGCCGCGCACAAAAATTAGTGGTCGAAGGTCGGGATCCCAAAACCCCCCAGCATAAAAATGGCCAAAAAAAGGGTGGGCTATAGCCTTGGTGGGGGGCGTTGGCGAAGTTCGTCCTCCGGACTCAGAATGGCCCGAGACTTTGCGGGCGGCCTCCGTGTGCCAACAATAGGCCACGGGCACAGCCGCGATCAAAAATTAGCGCCCGAAGGTCGGGTTTCCAAAACCCACCAGCAGAAAGATTGCCAAAAAACGGGTGGGCTATAGCCTTCGTGGGGGGCGTTGGCGAAGTTCATCGTCCGAACTTAGAATGGCCCGAGACTTTGTGGGCAGCCTCCGTGTCCCAAAAATAGGCCACGGGCACAGCCGCGCACAAAAATTAGCGGCCGAAGGTCGGGATCCCAAAACCCCCCAGCAGAAAAATGGCCAAAAAACGGGTGGGCTATAGCCTTGGTGGGGGGCGTTGGCGAAGTTCGTCCTCCGGACTCAGAATGGCCCGAGACTTTGTGGGCAGCCTCCGTGTGCCAAAAATAGGCCACGGGCACAGCCGCGATCAAAAGTTAGCGCCCGAAGGTCGGGTTTCCAAAACCCACCAGCGGAAAAATGGCCAAAAAACGGGTGGCCTATAGCCTTGGTGGGGCGGGTGGGCAAAGTTCGTCCGCCGGACTCGGCATGGCCCGAGACTTTGTGGGTGGCCTCCGTGCGCCAAAAATAGGCCACGGGCAAAGGCGAGCACAAAAATTAGCGGCAGAAGGTCGGGATCCCAAAACCCCCCAGCGGAGAAATGGCCAAAAAACGGGTGGGCTATAGCCTTGGTGGGGGGCATGGGCGAAGTTCGTCCGCCGGACTCAGAATGGCCCGAGATTTTGTGGGCGGCCTCCGTGTGCCAAAAATAGGCCACGGGCACAGCCGCGCCCAAAAATTAGCGCCCGATGGTCGGGGTGCCAAAACCCCCCAGCGGAAAAATGGCCAAAAAACGTGTGGGCTATAGCCTTGGTGGGGGGCGTGGGCGAAGTTCGTCCGCCGGACTCAGAATGGCCCGAGACTTTGCGGGCGGCCTCCGTGTACAAAAAATAGGCCAGGGGAAAAACCGCACCCAAAAATTAGCTACCGAAGGCCGGGGTTGCCAAAACCCCCCAGTGGAAAAATGGCCAAAAAACGGGTGGGCTATAGCCTTGGTGGGGGGTGTGGGCGAAGTTCGTCCGCCGGACTCGGAATGGCCCGAGACTTTGTGGGTGGCCTCCGTGCGCCAAAAATAGGCCACGGGCAAAGCCGCCCACACCAATAAGCGGCCTGAGGTCGGTATCCCAAAACCCCCCGGCGGAAAAATGGCCTAAAAACGGGTGGGCTATAGCCTTGGTGGGGCGTTGGTTCGTCCGCCCGGACTCGGAATGGCCCGAGACTTTGCGGGCAGCCTCCGTGTGCCAAAAATAGGCCACGGGCACAGCCACAAGACAAAAATTAGCGCCCTATGGTCGGGGTGCTCAAACCCCCCAGCGGAAAAAAGGCCAATAAACGGGTGGGGTATAGCCTTGATGGGGGGTGTGGGCGAAGTTCGTCCGCCGGACTCGCAATGGCCCGAGACTTTGCGGGCGGCCTCCGTGTGCCAAAAATAGGCCACGGGCACGGCCGCACCCAAAAATTAGCGCCCGAAGGTCGGGGTTCCAAAACCCACCAGCGGAAAAATGGCCAAAAAACGGGTGGGCTATAGCCTTGGTGGGGGGCTTGGGCGGAGTTCGTCTGCCGGACTCGGAATGGCCCGAGACTTTGTGGGTGGCCTCCGTGCGCCAAAAATAGGCCACGGGAAAAGCCGCGCACAAAAATTAGCGGCCGAAGGTCGGGATCCCAAAACCCGCCAGCAGAAAAATGTCCAAAAAACGGGTGGGCTATAGCCTTGGTGGGGGGCGTTGGCGAAGTTCGTCCTCTGGACTCAGAATGCCCCGAGACTTTGCGGGCGGCCTCCGTGTGACAAAAATAGGCCACGGGCACAGCCGCGATCAAAAATTAGCGCCCGAAGGTCGGGTTTCAAAAACCCACCAGCGGAAAAATGGCCAAAAAACGGGTGGGCTATAGCCTTGGTGGGGGGCGTGGGCGAAGTTCGTCCGCCGGACTCAGCATGGCACGAGACTTTGTGGGTGGCCTCCGTACGCCAAAAATAGGCAACGGGCAAAGCCGCGCACAAAAATTACCGGCCGAAGGTCGGGATCCCAAAACCCCCCAGCGGAGAAATGGGCAAAAAACGGGTGGGCTATAGCCTTGGTGGGTGGCATGGGCGAAGTTGGTCCGCCGGACTCAGAATGGCCCGAGACTTTGTGGGCAGCCTCCGTGTGCCAAAAATAGGCCACGGGCACAGCCGCGCACAAAAATTAGTGGTCGAAGGTCGGGATCCCAAAACCCCCCAGCATAAAAATGGCCAAAAAAAGGGTGGGCTATAGCCTTGGTGGGGGGCGTTGGCGAAGTTCGTCCTCCGGACTCAGAATGGCCCGAGACTTTGCGGGCGGCCTCCGTGTGCCAACAATAGGCCACGGGCACAGCCGCGATCAAAAATTAGCGCCCGAAGGTCGGGTTTCCAAAACCCACCAGCAGAAAGATTGCCAAAAAACGGGTGGGCTATAGCCTTCGTGGGGGGCGTTGGCGAAGTTCATCGTCCGAACTTAGAATGGCCCGAGACTTTGTGGGCAGCCTCCGTGTCCCAAAAATAGGCCACGGGCACAGCCGCGCACAAAAATTAGCGGCCGAAGGTCGGGATCCCAAAACCCCCCAGCAGAAAAATGGCCAAAAACGGGTGGGCTATAGCCTTGGTGGGGCGTTGGCGAGATTCGTCCTCCGGACTCGAATGGCCCGAGACTTTGTGGGCAGCCTCCGTGTGCCAAAAATAGGCCACGGGCACAGCCGCGATCAAAAGTTAGCGCCCGAAGGTCGGGTTTCCAAAACCCACCAGCGGAAAAATGGCCAAAAAACGGGTGGCCTATAGCCTTGGTGGGGCGGGTGGGCAAAGTTCGTCCGCCGGACTCGGCATGGCCCGAGACTTTGTGGGTGGCCTCCGTGCGCCAAAAATAGGCCACGGGCAAAGGCGAGCACAAAAATTAGCGGCAGAAGGTCGGGATCCCAAAACCCCCCAGCGGAGAAATGGCCAAAAAACGGGTGGGCTATAGCCTTGGTGGGGGGCATGGGCGAAGTTCGTCCGCCGGACTCAGAATGGCCCGAGATTTTGTGGGCGGCCTCCGTGTGCCAAAAATAGGCCACGGGCACAGCCGCGCCCAAAAATTAGCGCCCGATGGTCGGGGTGCCAAAACCCCCCAGCGGAAAAATGGCCAAAAAACGTGTGGGCTATAGCCTTGGTGGGGGGCGTGGGCGAAGTTCGTCCGCCGGACTCAGAATGGCCCGAGACTTTGCGGGCGGCCTCCGTGTACAAAAAATAGGCCAGGGGAAAAACCGCACCCAAAAATTAGCTACCGAAGGCCGGGGTTGCCAAAACCCCCCAGTGGAAAAATGGCCAAAAAACGGGTGGGCTATAGCCTTGGTGGGGGGTGTGGGCGAAGTTCGTCCGCCGGACTCGGAATGGCCCGAGACTTTGTGGGTGGCCTCCGTGCGCCAAAAATAGGCCACGGGCAAAGCCGCGCACAAAAATTAGCGGCCGAAGGTCGGTATCCCAAAACCCCCCAGCGGAAAAATGGCCAAAAAACGGGTGGGCTATAGCCTTGGTGGGGGGCGTTGGCGAAGTTCGTCCGCCGGACTCGGAATGGCCCGAGACTTTGCGGGCAGCCTCCGTGTGCCAAAAATAGGCCACGGGCACAGCCGCGCACAAAAATTAGCGCCCGAAGGTCGGGGTGCTCAAACCCCCCAGCGGAAAAAAGGCCAATAAACGGGTGGGGTATAGCCTTGGTGGGGGGTGGGGGCGAAGTTCGTCCGCCGGACTCGCAATGGCCCGAGACTTTGCGGGCGGCCTCCGTGAGCCAAAAATAGACCACAGGCACAGCCGCACCCAAAAATTAGCGCTCGAAGGTCGGTGTTCCAAAACCCACCAGCGGAAAAATGGCCAAAAAACGGGTGGGCTATAGCCTTGGTGGGGGGCGTGGGCGAAGTTCGTCCGCCGGACTCGGAATGGTCCGAGACTTTGTGGGTGGCCTCCGTGCGCCAAAAATAGGCCACGGACAAAGCCGTGCACAAAAATTAGCGCTCGAAGGTCGGGATCCCAAACCCCCCCAGCGGAGAAATGGCCAAAAAACGGGTGGGCTATAGCCTTGGTGGGGGGCGTGGGCGAAGTTCGTCCGCCGGACTGGGAATGGTCCGAGACTTTGCGTGTGGCAACCGTGTTCCAAAAATAGGCCACGGGCACAGCCGCGCCCAAAATTTACCACCCGAAAGTCGGGGTGCCAAAACCCACTAGTGGAAAAGTGGCCAAAAAACGGGTGGGCTATAGCCTTGGTGGGAGGCATGGGCGAAGTTCGTCCGCCGGACTCGGAATGGCCCGAGACTTTGTGGGTGGTCTCCGTGTGCCAAAAATAGGCCACGGGCACGGCCGCGCCCAAAAATTAGGGGCCGAAGGTCGGGGTTCCAAAACCCCCCAGCGGAGAAATGGCCAAAAAACGGGTGGGCTATAGCCTTGGTGGGGGGCGTGCGCGAAGTTCGTCCGACAGACTCATAATGGCCTGAGACTTTGCGGGCGGCCTTCGTGTGCCAAAAATAGGCCACGGGCACAGCCACGTCCATAAATTAGCGCCCGAATGTCGGGGTTCCAAAACCCACCAGCGGACAAATGGCCAAAAAACGGGTGGGCTATAGCCTCGGTGGGGGGTGTGGGCGAAGTTCGTCCGTGGGACTCGGAATGGCCCGAGACTTTGTGGGTGGCCTCCGTGTGCCAAAAATAGGCCACGGGCAAAACCGCGCACAAAAATTAGCGGCCGAAGGTCGGGATCCCAAAACCCCCCAGCGGAGAAATGGCCAAAAAACGGGTGGGCTATAGCCTTGGTGGGGGGCGTGGGCGAAGTTCGTCCGCCGGACTCGAAATGGCCCGAGACTTTGCGGGCGGCCTCCGTGTGCCAAAAATAGGCCACGGGGACAGACGAGCCCTAAATTTAGCGCCCGAAGGCCGGGGTGCCAATTCCCCCCAGCGGAAAAATGGCCAAAAAACGGGTGGGCTATAGCCTTGGTGGGGGGCGTGGGCGAGGTTCGTCCGCCGGACTCGCAATGGCCCGAGACTTTGCGGTGGCCTCCGTGAGCCAAAAATAGACCACAGGCACAGCCGCGTCCAAAAATTAGCGCTCGAAGGTCGGTGTTCCAAAACCCACCAGCGGAAAAATGGCCAAAAAACGGGTGGGCTATAGCCTTGGTGGGGGGCGTGGGCGAAGTTCGTCCGCCGGGCTCGGAATGGCCCGAGACTTTGTGGGTGGTCTCCGTGTACCAAAAATAGGCCACGGGCACGGCCGCGCCCAAAAATTAGGGGCCGAAGGTCGGGGTTCCAAAACCCCCCAGCGGAGAAATGGCCAAAAAACGGGTGGGCTATAGCCTTGGTTGGGGGCGTGGGCGAAGTTCGTCCGACAGACTCATAATGGCCTGAGACTTTGCGGGCGGCCTTCGTGAGCCAAAAATAGGCCACGGGCAAAGCCGCTCACAAAAATTAGCGGCCGAAGGTCGGGATCCCAAAACCCCCCAGCGGAGAAATGGGCAAAAAACGGGTGGGCTATAGCCTTGGTGGGTGGCATGGGCGAAGTTGGTCCGCCGGACTCAGAATGGCCCGAGACTTTGTGGGCAGCCTCCGTGTGCCAAAAATAGGCCACGGGCACAGCCGCGCACAAAAATTAGCGGTCGAAGGTCGGGATCCCAAAACCCCCCAGCATAAAAATGGCCAAAAAACGGGTGGGCTATAGCCTTGGTGGGGGGCGTTGGCGAAGTTCGTCCTCCGGACTCAGAATGGCCCGAGACTTTGCGGGCGGCCTCCGTGTGCCAACAATAGGCCACGGGCACAGCCGCGATCAAAAATTAGCGCCCGAAGGTCGGGTTTTCAAAACCCACCAGCAGAAAGATTGCCAAAAAAGGGTGGGCTATAGCCTTCGTGGGGGGCGTTGGCGAAGTTCGTCCTCCGAACTTAGAATGGCCCGAGACTTTGTGGGCAGCCTCCGTGTGCCAAAAATATGCCACGGGCACAGCCGCGCACAAAAATTAACGCCCGAAGGTCGGGGTGCCAAAACCCCCCAGCGGAAAAAAGGCCAATAAACGGGTGGGTATAGCCTTCGTGGGGGGCGTGTACGAAGTTCGTCCGCCGGACTCAGAATGGCCCGAGACTTTGCGGGCCGCCTCCGTGTTCCAAAAATAGGCCACGGACACAGCCGCGCCCAAAAATTAGCGCCCGAAGGTCGGGGTTCCAAAACCCACCAGCGGAAAAATGGCCAAAAAACGGGTGGGCTATAGCCTTGGTGGGGGGCGTGGGCGAAGTTCGTCCGCCGGACTCGGAATGGCCCGAGACTTTGCGGGCGGCCTCCGTGTGCAAAAAATAGGACACGGGCACAGCCGCGCCCAAAAATTAGCGCCCGAAGGTTGGGGTGCCAAAACCCCCCAGCGGAAAAATGGCCAAAAAACGAGTGGGCTATAGCCTTGGTCGGGGGAGTGGGCGAAGTTCGTCCGCCGGACTCGGAATGGCCCGAGACTTTGCGGGCGGCCTCAGTGTGCCAAAAATAATCCACGGCCATAGCCGCGCCCAAAAATTAGCACCCAAAGGTCGGGGTGCCAATACTCCCTAGCGGAGAAATTGCCAAAAAACGGGTGGGCTATAGCCTTGGTGGGGGGCGTGGGCGAAGTTCGTCCGCCGGACTGGGAATGGTCCGAGACTTTGCGTGTGGCCACCGTGTGCCAAAAATAGGCCACGGGCACAGCCGCGCCCAAAATTTACCACCCGAAAGTCGGGGTGCCAAAACCCACCAGCGGAAAAATGGCCAAAAAACGGGTGGGCTATAGCCTTGGTGGAAGGCATGAGCGAAGTTCGTCCGCCGGACTCGGAATGGCCCGAGACTTTGTAGGTGGTCTCCGTGTGCAAAAAATAGGCCACGGGAACCGTTACACCAAAAAATTAGCGCCCGACGGTCGGGGTGCCAAAACCCACCAGCGGAAAATGGCCAAAAAACGGGTGGGCTATAGCCTTGGTGGGGGGCGTGGGCGAAGTTCGTCCGTCGGACTCGGAATGGCCCGAGACTTTGTGGGCGGCCTCCGTGTGCCAAAAATAGGCCACGGACAAAGCCGCGCACAAAAATTAGCGCTCGAAGGTCGGGATCCCAAACCCCCCCAGCGGAGAAATGGCCAAAAAACGGGTGGGCTATAGCCTTGGTGGGGGGCGTGGGCGAAGTTCGTCCGCCGGACTGGGAATGGTCCGAGACTTTGCGTGTGGCAACCGTGTTCCAAAAATAGGCCACGGACAAAGCCGCGGACAAAAATTAGCCGCCGAAGGTCGGGATCCCAAAACCCCCCAGCGGAGAAATGGCCAAAAACGGGTGGGCTATAGCCTTGGTGGGGGGCGTTGGCGAAGTTCGTCCTCCGGACTCAGAATGGCCCGAGACTTTGCGGGCGGCCACCGTGTGCCAAAAATAGGCCACGGACACAGCCGCGTGCAAAAATTAGCGCCCGAAGGTCAGGGTTCCAAAACCCACCAGCGGAAAAATGGCCAAAAAACGGGTGGGCTATAGCCTTGGTGGGGGGCGTGGGCGAAGTTCGTCCGCCGGACTCGGAATGGCCCGAGACTTTGCGGGCGGCCTCCGTGTGCCAAAAATAGGCCACGGACACAGCCGCGCCCAAAAATTAGCACCCGAAGGTCGGTGTTCCAAAACCCACCAGCGGAAAAATGGCCAAAAAACGGGTGGGCTATAGCCTTGGTGGGGGGCGTGGGCGAAGTTCGTCCGCCGGACTCGGAATGGCCCGAGACTTTCTGGGTGGCCTCCGTGTGCCAAAAATTGGCCACGGGAACAGCCGCATCCAAAAATTAGCTCCCGAAGGTCGGGGTGCCAAAACCCCCCAGCGGAAAAATGGCCAAAAAAAGGGTGGGCTATAGCCTTGGTGGGGGGCGTTGGCGAAGTTCGTCCTCCGGACTCAGAATGGCCTGAGACTTTGCGGGCGGCCACCGTGTGCCATAAATAGGCCACGGGCACAGCCGCGTCCAAAAATTAGTGCCCGAAGGTCAGGGTTCCAAAACCCCCCAGCGGAACAATGGCCAAAAAACGGGTGGGCTATAGCCTTTGTGGGGGGCGTGGGCAAAGTTCGTCCGCCGGACTCGGAATGGCCCGAGACTTTTTGGGTGGCCTCCGTGCGCCAAAAATAGGCCACGGGCAAAGCTGCGCACAAAAATTAGTGGCCGAAGCTCGGGATCCGAAAACCCCCCAGCGGAGAAATGGCCAAAAAACGGGTGGGCTATAGCCTTGGTTGGGGGCGTTGGCGAAGTTCGTCCGCCGGACTCAGAATGGCCCGAGCCTTTGCGGCCAGCCTCCGTGTGCCAAAAATAGGCCACGGGCATGGCCGCGCCTGAAGGTCGGGGTTCCAAAACCCACCAGCGGAAAAATGGCCAAAAAATGGGTGGGCTATAGCCTTGGTGGGGGGCGTGGGCGAAGTTCGTCCGCCGGACTCGGAATGGCCCGAGACTTTGCGGGCGGTCTCCGTGTGCCAAAAATAGGCCACGGGCTCAGCCGTGCCCAAAAATTAGCGCCCGACGGTCGGGGTGCCAAAACCCACCAGCGGAGAAATGTCCAAAAAACGGGTGGTCTATAGCCTTGGTGGGGGGCGTTGGCGAAGTTCGTCCTCCGGACTTAGAATGGCCCGAGACTTTGCGGGCGGCCTCCGTGAGCCAAAAAACTGCCACGGGCATAGCCGCGCTCAAAAATTAGCGCCCGATGGTCAGGGTGCCAAAACCCCCCTGCGGAAAAATGGCCAAAAAACGTGTGCTATAGCCTTGGTGGGGGGTGTGGGCGAAGTTCGTCCGCCTGACTCGGAATGGCCCGAGACTTTGCGGGCGGCCTCCGTGTACAAAAAATAGGCCACGGGCACAGCCGCGCCCACAAATTAGCGCCCGAAGGTCGGGGTTCCAAAACCCACCAGTGGAAAAAAGGCCAAAAAACGGGTGGGTTATAGCCTTGGTGAGGGGCGTGGGCGAAGTTCGTCCGCCGGACTCGGAACGGCCCGAGACTTTGTGGGTGGCCTCGGTGCGCCAAAAATAGGCCACGAGCAAAGCCGCGCACAAAAATTAGCGGCCGAAGGTCGGGATCCCAAAACCCCCCAGCGGAGAAATGGCCAAAAAACGGGTGGGCTATAGCCTTGGTGGGGGGCGTGGGCGAAGTTCGTCCTCCGGACTCAGAATGGCCCGAGACTTTGCGGGCGTCCACCCTGTGCCAAAAATAGGCCACGGGCACAGCCGCGTGCAAAAATTAGCGCCCGAAGGTCAGGGTTCCAAAACCCCCCAGCGGAACAATGGCCAAAAAACGGGTGGGCTATAGCCTTTGTGGGGGGCGTGGGCAAAGTTCGTCCGCCGGACTCAGAATGGCCCGAGACTTTGCGGGCAGCCTCCGTGTGCCAAAAATAGGGCACGGGCACAGCCGCGCCCAAAAATTAGCGCCCGAAGGTCGGGGTTACAAAACCCACCAGCGAAAAAATGGCCAAAAAACGGGTGGCCTATAGCCTTGGTGGGGGGCGTGGGCGAAGTTCGTCCGCCGGACTCGGAATGGCCCTAGACTTTGTGGGTGGCCTCCGTGCACCAAAAATAGGCCACGGGCAAAGCCGCGCACAAAAATTAGCGGCCGAAGGTCGGGATCCCAAAACCCCCCAGCGGAAAAATGGCCAAAAAACGGGTGGGCTATAGCCTTGGTGGGGGGCGTGGACGAAGTTCGTCCTCCGGACTCAGAATGGCCCGAGACTTTGCGGGCAGCCTCCGTGTGCCAAAAATAGGCCACGGGCACAGCCGCGCCCAAAAATTAGCGCCCGAAGGTCGTGGTACCAAAACCCACCAGCGGAAAAATGACCAAAAAACGGGTGGGCTATAGCCTTGGTGGGGGGCGTGGGCGAAGTTCGTCCGCCGGACTCGGAATGGCCCGAGACTTTGCGGGCGGCCTCCGTGTGCCAAAAATAGGCCACGGGCTCAGCCGTGCCCAAAAATTAGCGCCCGACAGTCGGGGTGCCAAAACCCACCAGCGGAGAAATGTCCAAAAAACGGGTGGTCTATAGCCTTGGTGGGGGGCGTAGGCGAAGTTCGTCCTCCGGACTCAGAATGGCCCGAGACTTTGCGGGCGGCCTCCGTGAGCCAAAAAACTGCCACGGGCATAGCCGCGCTAAAAAATTAGCGCCCGATGGTCAGGGTGCCAAAACCCCCCTGCGGAAAAATGGCCAAAAAACGTGTGCTATAGCCTTGGTGGGGGGTGTGGGCGAAGTTCGTCCGCCTGACTCGGAATGGCCCGAGACTTTGCGGGCGGCCTCCGTGTGCCAAAAATAGGCCACGGGCACAGCCGCGCCCACAAATTAGCGCCCGAAGGTCGGGGTTCTAAAACCCACCAGCGGAAAAAAGGCCAAAAAACGGGTGGGTTATAGCCTTGGTGAGGGGCGTGGGCGAAGTTCGTCCGCCGGACTCGGAACGGCCCGAGACTTTGTGGGTGGCCTCCGTGCGCCAAAAACAGGCCACGAACAAAGCCGCGCACAAAAATTAGCGGCCGAAGGTCGGGATCCCAAAACCCCCAAGCGGAGAAATGGCCAAAAAACGGGTGGGCTATAGCCTTGGTGGGGGGCGTGGGCGAAGTTCGTCCGCCGGACTCAGAATGGCCCGAGACTTTGCGGGCAGCCTCCGCGTGCCAAAAATAGGCCACGGGCACAGCCGCGCCCAAAAATTAGCGCCCGAAGGTCGGGGTTCCAAAACCCACCAGCGAAAAAATGGCCAAAAAACGGCTGGGCTATAGCCTTGGTGGGGGGCGTGGGCGAAGTTCGTCCGCCGGACTCGGAATGGCCCGAGACATTCTGGGTGGCCTCCGTGCGCCAAAAATAGCCCACGTACAAAGCCGCGCACAAAAATTAGCGGCCGAAGGTCGGGATCCCAAAACCCCCCAGCGGAGAAATGCCCAAAAAACGGGTGGGCTATAGCCTTGGTGGGGGGCGTTGGCGAAGTTCGTCCTCCGGACTCAGAATGGCCCGAGACTTTGCGGGCGGCCACCGTGTGCCAAAAATAGGCCACGGGCACAGCCGCGTGCAAAAATTAGCGCCCGAAGGTCAGGGTTCCAAAACCCCCCAGCGGAACAATGGCCAAAAAACGGGTGGGCTATAGCCTTTGTGGGGGGCGTGGGCAAAGTTCGTCCGCCGGACTCAGAATGGCCCGAGACTTTGCGGGCAGCCTCCGTGTGCCAAAAATAGGGCACGGGCACAGCCGCGCCCAAAAATTAGCGCCCGAAGGTCGGGGTTACAAAACCCACCAGCGAAAAAATGGCCAAAAAACGGGTGGCCTATAGCCTTGGTGGGGGGCGTGGGCGAAGTTCGTCCGCCGGACTCGGAATGGCCCTAGACTTTGTGGGTGGCCTCCGTGCACCAAAAATAGGCCACAAGCAAAGCCGCGCACAAAAATTAGTGGCCGAAGGTCGGGATCCCAAAACCCCCCAGCGGAAAAATGGCCAAAAAACGGGTGGGCTATAGCCTTGGTGGGGGGCGTGGACGAAGTTCGTCCTCCGGACTCAGAATGGCCCGAGACTTTGCGGGCGGCCTCCGTGTGCCAAAAATAGGCCACGGGCACAGCCGCGCCCAAAAATTATCGCCCGAAGGTCGGGGTACCAAAACCCACCAGCGGAAAAATGACCAAAAAACGGGTGGGCTATAGCCTTGGTGGGGGGCGTGGGCGAAGTTCGTCCGCCGGACTCGGAATGGCCCGAGACTTTGCGGGCGGCCTCCGTGTGCCAAAAATAGGCCACGGGCTCAGCCGTGCCCAAAAATTAGCGCCCGACGGTCGGGGGGCCAAAACCCACCAGCGGAGAAATGTCCAAAAAACGGGTGGTCTATAGCCTTGGTGGGGGGCGTAGGCGAAGTTCGTCCTCCGGACTCAGAATGGCCCGAGACTTTGCGGGCGGCCTCCGTGAGCCAAAAAACTGCCACGGGCATAGCCGCGCTCAAAAATTAGCGCCCGATGGTCAGGGTGCCAAAACCCCCCTGCGGAAAAATGGCCAAAAAACGTGTGCTATAGCCTTGGTGGGGGGTGTGGGCGAAGTTCGTCCGCCTGACTCGGAATGGCCCGAGAATTTGCGGGCGGCCTACGTGTGCCAAAAATAGGCCACGGGCACAGCCGCGCCCACAAATTAGCGCCCGAAGGTCGGGGTTCCAAAACCCACCAGCGGAAAAATGGCCAAAAACGGGTGGGCTATAGCCTTGGTGGGGGGCGTCGGCGAAGTTACTCCACCGGACTCGGAATGGCCCGAGACTTTGTGGGTGGCCTCCGTGCGCCAAAAATAGGCCACGGGCAAAGCCGCGCACAAAAATTAGCGGCCGAAGGTCGGGATCCCAAAACCCCCCAGCGGAGAAATGGCCAAAAAACGGGTGGGCTATAGCCTTGGTGGGGGGCGTTGGCGAAGTTCGTCCGCCGGACTCAGAATGGCCCGAGACTTTGCGGGCGGCCTCCGTGTGCCAAAAATAGGCCAGGGGCAAAACCGCACCCAAAAATTAGCGACCGAAGGCCAGGGATGCCAAAACCCCCCAGTGGAAAAATGGCCAAAAAACGGCTGGGCTATAGACTTGGTGGGGGGCGTGGGCGAAGTTCCTCCGCCGGACTCAGAAGTGCCAGAGACTTTGCGGGCGGCCTCCGTGTGCCAAAAATAGGCCACAGGGAGAGACGCGCCCAAAAATTAGCGCCCGAAGGCCGGGGTACAAAAACCCCCCAGCGGAAAAATGGCCAAAAAACGGGTGGGCTATAGCCTTGGTGGGGGGCGTGGGCGAGGTTCGTCCGCCGGACTCGGAATTGCCCGAGACTTTGCGGGCAGCCTCCGTGTGCCAAAAATAGGCCACGGGCACGGCCGCGCCCAAAATTTAGCGCCCGAAGGTCGGGGTTCCAAAACCCACCAGCGGAAAAATGGCCAAAAAACGGGTGGGCTATAGGCTTGGTGGGGGGCGTGGGCGGAGTTCGTCCGCCAGACTCGGAATGGCCCGAGACTTTCTGGGTGGCCTCCGTGTGCCAAAAATAGGCCACGGGCAAAGCCGCGCACAAAAATTAGCAGCCGAAGGTCGGGATCCCAAAATCCCCCAGCGGAAAAATGGCCAAAAAACGGGTGGGCTATAGCCTTGGTAGGGGGCTTTGGCGAAGTTCGTCCTCCGGACTCAGAATGGCCCCAGACTTTGCGGGCGGCCTCCGTGTGCCAAAAATAGGCCACGAGCACAGCCGCTCCCAAAATTAGCGCCCGAAGGTCGGGGTTCCAAAACCCACCAGCGGAAAAAAGGCCAAAAAACGGGTGGGCTATAGCCTTGGTGAGGGGCGTGGGCGTAGTTCGTCCGCCGGACTCGGAATGGCCCGAGACTTTGTGGGTGGCCTCCGTGCGCCAAAAATAGGCCACGACCAAAGCCGCGCACAAAAATTAGCGGCCGAAGGTCGGGATCCCAAAACCCCCCAGCGGAGAAATGGCCAAAAAACGGGTGGGCTATAGCCTTGGTGGGGGGCGTTGGCGAAGTTCGTCCTCCGGACTCGGAATGGCCCGAGATTTTGTGGTTGGCCTCCGTGCGCCAAAAATAGGCCACGGGCAAAGCCGCGCACAAAAATTAGCGGCCGAAGGTCGGGATCCCAAAACCCCCCAGCGGAGAAATGGCCAAAAAACGGGTGGGCTATAGCCTTGGTGGGGGGCGTTGGCGAAGTTCGTCCGCCGGACTCAGAATGGCCCAAGACTTTGCGGGCGGCCTCCGTGTGCCAAAAATAGGCCAGGGGCAAAACCGCCCCCAAAAATTAGCGACCGAAGGCCGGGGTTGCTAAAACCCCCCAGTGGAAAAATGGCCAAAAAACGGGCGGGCTGTAGCCTTGATGGGGGGCGTGGGCGAAGTTCGTCCGCCGGACTCAGAAGTATCAGAGACTTTGCGGGCGGCCTCCGAGTGCCAAAAATTGGCCACGGGGACAGACGCGCCCAAAAATTAGCGCCCGACGGCCGGGTTACCAAAACCCCCCAGCGGAAAAATGGCCAAAAAACGGGTGGGCTATAGCCTTGGTGGGGGGCGTGGGCGAGGTTCGTCCGCCGGACTCGGAATGGCCCGAGACTTTACGGGCAGCCTCCGTGTGCCAAAAATAGGCCACGGGCACGGCTGCGCCAAAAAATTAGCACCCGAAGGTCGGGGTTCCAAAACCCACCAGCGGAAAAATGGCCAAAAAACGGGTGGGCTATAGGCTTGGTGGGGGGCATGGGCGGAGTTCGTCCGCCAGACTCGGAATGGCCCGAGACTTTCTGGGTGGCCTCCGTGTGCCAAAAATAGACCACGGGCAAAGCCGCACACAAAAATTAGCGGCCGAAGGTCGGGATCCCAAAACCCACCAGCGGAAAAATGGCCAAAAAACGGGTGGGCTATAGCCGTGGTGGGGGGCGTGGGCGAAGTTCGTCCTCTGGACTCGGAATGGCCCGAGACTTTGCGGGCGGCCTCCGTGTACCAAAAATAGTCCACGGGCACAGCCGCACCCAAAAATTAGCGCCCGAAGGTAGGGGTGCCAAAACCCCCCAAATGGCCAAAAAACGGGTGGGCTATAGCCTTGGTGGGGGGCGTGGGCGAAGTTCGTCCGCCGGACTCGGAATGGCCCGAGACTTTACGGGCGGCCTCCGTGTGCCAAAAATAGGTCACGGGCTCAGGCGCGCACAAAAATTATCACCCGAAGGTCGGGGTGCCAAAACCCCCCAAATGGCCAAAACACGGGTGGGCTATAGCCTTGGTGGGGGGCGTGGGCGAAGTTCGTCCTCCGGACTCGGAATGGCCCGAGACTTTGCGGGCGGCCTCCGTGTACAAAAAATAGGCCACGGGCACAGCCGCGCCCAAAAATTAGCGCCCGAAGGTAGGGGTGCCAAAACCCCCCAAATGGCCAAAAAACGGGTGGGCTATAGCCATGGTGGGGGGCGTGGGCGAAGTTCATCCGCCGGACTCGGAATGGCCTGAGAATTTGCGGGCGGCCTCCGTGTGCCAATAATAGGGTACGGGCACAGCCGCGGCCAAAAATTAGCACCCGCAGGTCGGGGTGCCAAAACCCCCCAAATGGCCAAAAAACGGGTGGGCTATAGCCGTGGTGGGGGGCGTGGGTGAAGTTCGTCCTCTGGACTCGGAATGGCCCGAGACTTTGCGGGCGGCCTCCGTGTACCAAAAATAGGCCACGGGCACAGCCGCACCCAAAAATTAGCGCCCGAAGGTCGGGGTGCCAAAACCCCCCAAATGGCCAAAAAACGGGTGGGCTATAGCCTTGGTGGGGGGCGTGGGCGAAGTTCGTCCGCCGGACTCGGAATGGCCCGAGACTTTGCGGGCGGCCTCCGTGTGCCAAAAATAGGACACGGGCTCAGGCGCGCACAAAAATTATCACCCGAAGGTCGGGGTGCCAAAACCCCCCAAATGGCCAAAACACGGGTGGGCTATAGCCTTGGTGGGGGGCGTGGGCGAAGTTCGTCCTCCGGACTCGGAATGGCCCGAGACTTTGCGGGCGGCCTCCGTGTACCAAAAATAGGCCACGGGCACAGCCGCGCCCAAAAATTAGCGCCCGAAGGTAGGGGTGCCAAAACCCCCCAAATGGCCAAAAAACGGGTGGGCTATAGCCTTGGTGGGGGGCGTGGGCGAAGTTCGGCCGCCGGACTCGGAATGGCCCGAGACTTTGCGGGCGGCCTCCGTGTGCCAAAACTAGGCCACGGGCTCAGGCGCGCACAAAAATTACCACCCGAAGGTCGGGGTGCCAAAACCCCCCAAATGGCCAAAAAACGGGTGGGCTATAGCCGTGGTGGGGGGCGTGGGTGAAGTTCGTCCTCTGGACTCGGACTGGCCCGCGACTGCGGGCGCCTCCGTACCAAAATAGCCACGGGCACAGCCGCACCCAAAAATTAGCGCCCAAGGTAGGTGCCAAACCCCAAATGGCCAAAAGGGTGGGCTATAGCCTTGGTGGGGGGCATGGGCGAAGTTCGTCCGCCGGACTCGGAATGCCCGAGACTTTTCGGGCGGCCTCCGTGTGCCAAAAATAGGACACGGCTCAGGCGCGCACAAAAATTAACACCCGAAGGTCGGGTGCCAAAACCCCCAAATGGCCAAAACACGGGTGGGCTATAGCCTTGGTGGGGGCGTGGCGAGTTCGTCCGCCGGACTGGGAATGGCCCGAGACTTTGCGGGCGGCCTCCGTGTACCAAAAATAGGCCACGGGCACAGCCGCGCCCAAAAATTAGCGCCCGAAGGTAGGGGTGCCAAAACCCCCCAAATGGCCAAAAAACGGGTGGGCTATAGCCTTGGTGGGGGGCGTGGGCGAAGTTCGGCCGCCGGACTCGGAATGGCCCGAGACTTTGCGGGCGGCCTCCGTGTGCCAAAACTAGGCCACGGGCTCAGGCGCGCACAAAAATTATCACCCGAAGGTCGGGGTGCCAAAACCCCCCAACGGAAAAATGGCCAAAAATCGGGTGGGCTATAGCCTTGGTGGGGGCGTGGGCGAAGTTCGTCCGCCGGACTCGGAATGGCCCGAGACTTTGTGTGCGGCCTCCGTGTGCCAAAAATAGGCCACGGGCACAGCCACGCCAAAAATTATCACCCGAAGGTCGGGGTGCCAAAACCCCCCAACGGAAAAATGGCCAAAAATCGGGTGGGCTATAGCCTTGGTGGGGGCGTGGGCGAAGTTCGTCCGCCGGACTCGGAATGGCCCGAGACTTTGTGTGCGGCCTCCGTGTGCCAAAAATAGGCCACGGGCACAGCCACGCCAAAAATTATCACCCGAAGGTCGGGGTGCCAAAACCCCCCAACGGAAAAATGGCCAAAAATCGGGTGGGCTATAGCCTTGGTGGGGGCGTGGGCGAAGTTCGTCCGCCGGACTCGGAATGTCCCGAGACTTTGCGGGCGGCCTCCGTGTGCCAAAAATAGGGCACGGGCACAGCCGCGCCCAAAAATTAGCACCCGAAGGTCGGGGTGCCAAAACCCCCCAAATGGCCAAAAAACGGGTGGGCTATAGCCGTGGTGGGGGGCATGGGCGAAGTTCGTCCGCCGGACTCGGAATGTCCCGAGACTTTGCGGGTGGCCTCCGTGTGCCAAAAATAGGCCACGGGCACAGCCGCGCCCAAAAATTACCGGCCGAAGGTCGGGATCCCAAAACCCCCCAGCGGAGAAATGGGCAAAAAACGGGTGGGCTATAGCCTAGGTGGGGGGTGTGGGCAAAGTTCGTCCGCCGGACTCGGAATGGCCCGAGACTTTACGGGCGGCCTCCGTGTGCCAAAAATAGGCCACGGGCACAGCCGCGCCCAAAAATTAGCGCCTGAAGGTCGGGGTGCCAAAACCCCCCAACGGAAAAATGGCCAAAAATTGGGTGGGATATAGCCTTGGTGGGGGGCGTGGGCGAAATTCGTCCGCTGGACTCGGAATGTCCCGAGACTTTGCGGGCGGCCTCCGTGTGCCAAAAATAGGCCACGGCCACAGCCGCGCCCAAAAATTAGCGCCCGAAGGTCGGGGTGCCAAAACCCCCCAAATGGCCAAAAAACGAGTGGGCTATAGCCTTGGTGGGCGTGGCGGTTCGTCCGGACTCGGAATGGCCCGACACTTTGCGGGCGGCCTCCGTGTGTCAAAAATAGGGCACGGGCACAGCCGCGCCCAAAAATTAGCGCCCGAAGGTCGGGGTGCAAAAAACCCCCAAATGGCCAAAAAACGGGTGGGCTATAGCCTTGGTGGGGGGCGTGGGCGAAGTTCGTCCGCCGGACTCGGAATGGCCCGAGAATTTCCGGGCGGCATCCGTGTGCCAAAAATAGGCCACGGGCACAGCCACGCCAAAAATTAGCGCCCGAAGGTCGGGGTGCCAAAACCCCCCAACGGAAAAATGGCCAAAAATCGGGTGGGCTATAGCCTTGGTGGGGGCGTGAGCGAAGTTCGTCCGCCGGACTCGGAATGGCCCGAGACTTTGTGTGCGGCCTCCGTGTGCCAAAAATAGGCCACGGGCACAGCCACGCCAAAAATTAGCGCCCGAAGATCGGGTGCCAAAACCCCCAACGGAAAATGGCCAAAAAGGGTGGGATATAGCCTTGGTGGGGGCGTGGGCGAAGTTCGTCCGCTGGACTCGGAATGTCCCGAGACTTTGCGGGCGGCCTCCGTGTGCCAAAAATAGGCCACGGGCACAGCCGCTAAAAATTAGCGCCAAGGTCGGGGTGCCAAAACCCCCAAATGGCCAAAAACGAGTGGGCTATAGCCTTGGTGGGGCGTGGCGAGATTCGTCCGCCGGACTCGGAATGGCCCGACACTTTGCGGGCGGCCTCCGTGTGCCAAAAATAGGCACGGCACAGCCGCGCAAAAATTAGCGCCGAAGGTCGGGTGCCAAAACCCCCAAATGGCCAAAAAAGCGGGTGGGCTATAGCCTTGGTGGGGGGCTGGGGCGAAGTTCGTCCGCCGGACTCGGAATGGCCCGAGACTTTGCGGGCGGCCTCCGTGTGCCAAAAATAGGCCACGGGCACAGCCACGCCAAAAATTAGCGCCCGAAGGTCGGGGTGCCAAAACCCCCCAACGGAAAAATGGCCAAAAATCGGGTGGGCTATAGCCTTGGTGGGGGCGTGGGCGAAGTTCGTCCGCCGGACTCGGAATGGCCCGAGACTTTGTGTGCGGCCTCCGTGTGCCAAAAATAGGCCACGGGCACAGCCACGCCAAAAATTAGCGCCCGAAGGTCGGGGTGCCAAAACCCCCCAACGGAAAAATGGCCAAAAATTGGGTGGGCTATAGCCTTGGTGGGGGGCGTGGGCGAAATTCGTCCGCTGGACTCGGAATTGCCCGAGACTTTGCGGGCGGCATCCGTGTGCCAAAAATAGGCCACGGGCACAGCCGCGCCCAAAAATTAGCACCCGAAGGTCGGGGTGCTAAAACCCCCCAAATGGCCAAAAAACGGGTGGGCTATAGCCTTGGTGGGGGGCGTGGGCGAAGTTCGTCCGCCGGACTCGGAATGGCCCAAGACTTTGTGGGCGGCCTCCGTGTGCCAAAAATAGGCCACGGGCACAGCCACGTCCAAAAATTAGTGCCCGAAGGTCGGGGTTCCAAAACCCACCAGCGGAAAAATTGCCAAAAAACGGGTGTGCTATAGCCTTGGTGGGGGTCGTGGGCGAAGTTCGTCCGCCGGACTCGGAATGGCCCGAGACTTTGTGGGCGGCCTCCGTGTACCAAAAATAGGCCACGGGCATAGCCGCGCACAAAAATTTGCGCCCGAAGGTCGGGGTGCCAAAACCCCCCAGCGGAAAAATGGCCAAAAAACGGGTGGGCTATAACCGTGGTGGGGGGCGTGGGCGAAGTTCGTCCGCCGGACTCGGAATGGCCCGAGACTTTGCGGGCGGCCTCCGTGTGCCAAAAATAGGCCACGGGCACAGCCGCGTACAAAAATTAGCACCCGAAGGTCGGGGTGCCAAAACCCCCCAAATGGCCAAAAAACGGGTGGGCTATAGCCTTGGTGGGGGGCGTGGGCGAAGTTCGTCCGCCTGACTCGGAATGGGCCTAGACTTTGCGGGCGGCCTCCGTGTACCAAAAATAGGCCACGGGCACAGCCGCGACCAAAAATTAGCGCCCGAAGGTCGGGGTGACAAAACCCCCCCGCTGCAAAATGGCAAAAAATCGGGTGGGCTATAGCCTTGGTGCGGGGCGTGGGCGAAGTTCGTCCGCCGGACTAGGAATGGCGCGAGACTTTGCGGGCGGCCTCCATGTGCCAAAAATAGGCCACGGGCACCGCCGCGCCCAAAAATTAGCACCCGAAGGTTGGGGTGCCAAAACCCCCCAAATGGCCAAAAACGGGTGGGCGATAGCCTTGGTGGGGGGCGTGGTTGAAGTTTGCCCGCCGGACTCGGAATGGCCCGAGACTTTGCAGGCAGCCTCCGTGTGCCCAAAATAGCCCACGGCACAGCCGCGCCAAAAATTAGCGCCAGAAGGTCGGGTACCAAAACTCCCAAATGGCCAAAAAACGGGTGGGCTATAGCCTTGGTGGGGGGCGTGGGCGAAGTTCGTCCACCGGACTCGGAATGGCCCGAGACTTTGCGGGCGGCCTCCGTGTGCCAAAAATAGGCCACGGGCACAGCCACGCACAAAAATTAGCACCCGAAGGTCGGGGTGCCAAAACCCCCAAATGGCCAAAAAGCGGGTGGGCTGTAGCCTTGGTGGGGGCGTGGCGGTTCGTCCGCCTGACTCGGAATGGGCCTAGACTTTGCGGGCGGCCTCCGTGTACCAAAAATAGGCCACGGGCACAGCCGTGCCCAAAAATTAGCGCCCGAAGGTCGGGATACCAAAACCCACCAGCGGAAAAATGGCCAAAAAACGGGTGGGCTATAGCCTTGGTGGGGGGCGTGGGCGAAGTTCGTCCGCCGGACTCGGAATGGCCCGAGACTTTACGGGTGGCCTCCATTTGCCAAAAATAGGCCACGGGCACAGCCGCGCCCAAAAATTAGCGCCCGAAGGTCGGGGTTCCAAAACCCACCAGCGGAAAAATGGCCAAAAACGGGTGGGCTATAGCCTTGGTGGGGGGCGTCGGCGAAGTTAGTCCACCGGACTCGGAATGGCCCGAGACTTTGTGGGTGGCCTCCGTGCGCCAAAAATAGGCCACGGGCAAAGCCGCGCAAAAAAATTAGCGGCCGAAGGTCGGGATCCCAAAACCCCCCAGTGGAGAAATGGCCAAAAAACGGGTGGGCTATAGCCTTGGTGGGGGGCGTTGGTGAAGTTCGTCCGCCGGACTCAGAATGGCCTGAGACTTTGCGGGCGGGCTCCGTGTGCCAAAAATAGGCCAGGGGCAAAACCGCGCCCAAAAATTAGCGACCGAAGGCCGGGGATGCCAAAACCCCCCAGTGGAAAAATGGCCAAAAAACGGCTGGGCTATAGACTTGGTGGGGGGCGTGGGCGAAGTTCCTCCGCCGGACTCAGAAGTGCCAGAGACTCTGCGGGCGGCCTCCGTGTGCCAAAAATAGGCCACGGGGACAGACGCGCCCAAAAATTAGTACCCGAAGGTCGGGGTGCCAAAACCCCCCAAATGGCCAAAAAAAGGGTGGGCTATAGCCTTGGTGGGGGGCGGGGGCGAAGTTCGTCCGCCGGACTCGGAATGGCCCGAGACTTTGGAGGCGGCCTCCGTGTGCCAAAAATACGCCATGGGCATAGCCGCGCCCAAAAATTAGCGCCCGAAGGTCGGGGTGCCAAAACCCCCCGGCGGAAAAATGGCCAAAAATCGGGTGGGCAATAGCCTTGGTGCGGGGCGTGGGCGAAGTTCGTCCGCCGGACTAGGAATGGCGCGAGACTTTGCGGGCGGCCTCCATGTGCCAAAAATAGGCCACGGGCACCGCCGCGCCCAAAAATTAGCACCCGAAGGTTGGGGTGCCAAAACCCCCCAAATGGCCAAAAACGGGTGGGCGATAGCCTTGGTGGGGGGCGTGGTTGAAGTTTGCCCGCCGGACTCGGAATGGCCCGAGACTTTGCAGGCAGCCTCCGTGTGCCAAAAATAGGCCACGGGCACAGCCGCGCCCAAAAATTAGCGCCAGAAGGTCGGGGTACCAAAACTCCCCAAATGGCCAAAAAACGGGTGGGCTATAGCCTTGGTGGGGGGCGTGGGCGAAGTTCGTCCGCCGGACTCAGAATGGCCCGAGCCTTTGGGGGCGCCCTCCGTGTGCCAAAAATAGGCCATGGGCATAGCCGCGCACAAAAATTAGCGCCCGAAGGTCGGGTTGCCAAAACCCCCCAGCGGAAAAATGGCCAAAAATCGGGTGGGCTATAGCCTTGGTGGGGGGCGTGGGCGAACTTTGTCCGCCGGACTCAGAATGGCCCGAGACTTTGGAGGTGGCCTCCGTGTGCCAAAAATAGGCCACGGGCATAGCCGCGCACAAAAATTTGCGCCCGAAGGTCGGGGTGCCAAAACCCCCCAGCGGAAAAATGGCCAAAAATCGGGCGGGCTATAGCCTTGGTGCGGGGCGTGGGCGAAGTTCGTCCGCCGGACTCGGAATGGCCCAAGACTTTGCGGGCGGCCTCCGTGTGCCAAAAATATGCCATGGGCATAGCCGCGCCCAAAAATTAGCGCCCGAAGGTCGGGGTGCCAAAACCCCCCGGCGGAAAAATGGCCAAAAATCGGGTGGGCTATAGCCTTGGTGCGGGGCGTGGGCGAAGTTCGTCCGCCGGACTAGGAATGGCGCGAGACTTTGCGGGCGGCCTCCGTGTGCCAAAAATAGGCCACGGGCACCGCCGCGCCCAAAAATTAGCACCCGAAGGTTGGGGTGCCAAAACCCCCCAAATGGCCAAAAACGGGTGGGCGATAGCCTTGGTGGGGGGCGTGGTTGAAGTTTGTCCGCCGGACTCGGAATGGCCCGAGACTTTGCAGGCAGCCTCCGTGTGCCAAAAATAGGCCACGGGCACAGCCGCGCCCAAAAATTAGCGCCAGAAGGTCGGGGTACCAAAACTCCCCAAATGGCCAAAAAACGGGTGGGCTATAGCCTTGGTGGGGGGCGTGGGCGAAGTTCGTCCGCCGGACTCGGAATGGCCCGAGACTTTGCGGGCGGCCTCCGTGTGCCAAAAATAGGCCACGGGCACAGCCGCGCACAAAAATTAGCACCCGAAGGTCGGGGTGCCAAAACCCCCCAAATGGCCAAAAAACGGGTGGGCTATAGCCTTGGTGGGGGGCGTGGGCGAAGTTCGTCCGCCTGACTCGGAATGGGCCTAGACTTTGCGGGCGGCCTCCGTGTACCAAAAATAGGCCACGGGCATAGCCGCGCACCAAAATTTGCGCCCGAAGGTCGGGGTGCCAAAACCCCCCAGCGGAAAAATGGCCAAAAAACGGGTGGGCTATAACCGTGGTGGGGGGCGTGGGCGAAGTTCGTCCGCCGGACTCGGAATGGCCCGAAACTTTACGGGCAGCCTCCGTGTGCCAAAAATAGGCCACGGGCACAGCCGCGCACAAAAATTAGCACCCGAAGGTCGGGGTGCCAAAACCCCCCAAATGGCCAAAAAACGGGTGGGCTATAGCCTTGGTGGGGGGCGTGGGCGAAGTTCGTCCGCCTGACTCGGAATGGGCCTAGACTTTGCGGGCGGCCTCCGTGTACCAAAAATAGGCCACGGGCACAGCCGCGCCCAAAAATTAGCGCCCGAAGGTCGGGGTGACAAAACCCCCCCGCTGCAAAATGGCAAAAAATCGGGTGGGCTATAGCCTTGGTGGGGGGCGAGGGCGAAGTTCGTCCGCCGGACGAGGAATGGCAATAGAATTTGTGGGCGGCCTCCGTTTGCCAAAAATAGGCCATGGGCACAGCCACGCCCAAAAATTAGCACCCGAAAGTAGGGGTGCCAAAACCCCCCAAATGGCCAAAAAACGGGTGGGCTATAGCCTTGGTGGGGGGCGTGGGCGAAGTTCGTCCGCCGGACTCGGAATGGCCCGAGACTTTGCGGACGGCCTCCGTGTGTCAAAAATAGGGCACGGACACAGCCGCGCCCAAAAATTAGCACCCGATGGACGGGGTGCCAAAACCCCCCAAATGGCCAAAAAACGGGTGGGCTATAGCCGTGGTGGGGGGCGTGGGCGAAGTTCGTCCGCTCGACTTGGAATGGCCCGTGACTTTGCAGGCGGCCTCCATGAACCAAAAATAGGCCACGGGCACAGCCGCGCCCAAAAATTAGCGCCCGAAGGTCGGGGTGTCAAAACCCCCCAAATGGCCAAAAAACGGGTGGGCTATAGCCTTGGTGGGGGGCGTGGGCGAAGTTCGTCCGCCGGACTCGGAATGGCCCGAGACTTTGCGGGCGGCCTCCGTGTGCCAAAAATTGGCCACGGGCACAGTCGCGCCCAAAAATTTGCACCCGAAGGTCGGGGTGCCAAAACCCCCCAAATGGCCAAAAAACAGGTGGGCTATGGCCTTGGTGGGGGGCGTGGGCGAAGTTCGTCCGCCAGACTCGGAATGGCCCGAGACTTTGCGGGCGGCCTCCGTGTGCCAAAAATTGGCCACGGGCATAGTCGCACCCAAAAATTTGCACCCAAAGGTCGGGGTGCCAAAACCCCCCAAATGGCCAAAAAACAGGTGGGCTATAGCCTTGGTGGGGCGTGGGCGAGGTCCGCGGACTGGAATTGCCCGAGACTTTGCGGGCGGCCTCCGTGTGCCAAAAATAGGCCACGGGCACAGCCGCGCCGAAAATTAGCACCCGAAGGTCGGGGTGCCAAAACCCCCCAAATGGCCAAAAAACAGGTGGGCTATAGCCTTGGTGGGGGGCGTGGGCGAAGTTCGTCCGCCGGACTCGGAATGGCCCGAGACTTAGTGGGCGGCCTCCGTGTGCCAAAAATTGGCCACGGGCATAGTCGCGCCCAAAAATTTGCACCCGAAGGTCGGGTTGCCAAAATCCCCCAAATGGCCAAAAAACAGGTGGGCTATAGCCTTGGTGGGGGGCGTGGGCGAAGTTCGTCCGCCGGACTCGGAATTGCCCGAGACTTTGCGGGCGGCCTCCGTGTGCCAAAAATAGGCCACGGGCACAGCCGCGTCCAAAAATTAGCGCCCGAAGGTCGGGGTGCCAAAACCCCCCAGCGGAAAAATGGCCGAAAATCGGGTGGGCTATAGCCTTGGTGGGGGGCATGGGCGAAGTTCGTCCGCCGGACTAGGAATGGCATGAGACTTTGCGGGCGGCCTCCGTGTGCTAAAAATAGGCCACGGGCACAGCCGCACCCGAAAATTAGCACCCGAAGGTCGGGGTGCCAAAACCCCCCAAATGGCCAAAAAACAGGTGGGCTATAGCCTTGGTGGGGGGCGTGGGCGAAGTTCGTCCGCCGGACTCGGAATGGCCCGAGACTTAGTGGGCGGCCTCCGTGTGCCAAAAATTGGCCACGGGCATAGTCGCGCCCAAAAATTAGCTCCCGAAGGTCGGGGTGCCAAAACCCCCCAAATGGCCAAAAATCGGGTGGGCTATAGCCTTGGTGGGGGGCGAGGGTGAAGTTCGTCCGCTGGACTCGGAATGGCGCGAGACTTTGGGGGCGGCCTCCGAGTGCAAAAAATAGGCCACGGGCACAGCCGCGACCAAAAATTAGCGCCCGCAGGTCGGGGTGCCAAAACCCCCCAGCGGAAAAATGGCCGAAAATCGGGTGGGCTATAGCCTTGGTGGGGGGCATGGGCGAAGTTCGTCCGCCGGACTAGGAATGGCATGAGACTTTGCGGGCGGCCTCCGTGTGCCAAAAATAGGCCACGGGCACAGCCGCGCACAAAAACTAGCACCCGAAGGTCGGGGTGCCAAAACCCCCCAAATGGCCAAAAAACGGGTGCGCTATAGCCTTGGTGGGGGGCGTGGGCGAAGTTCGTCCGCCGGACTCGGAATGGCCCGAGACTTAGTGGGCGGCCTCCGTGTGCCAAAAATTGGCCACGGGCATAGTCGCGCCCAAAAATATGCACCCGAAGGTCGGGGTGCCAAAACCCCCTAAATGGCCAAAAATCGGGTGGGCTATAGCCTTGGTGGGGGGCGAGGGTGAAGTTCGTCCGCTGGACTCGGAATAGCCTGAGACTTTGGGGGCGTCCTCCGAGTGCAAAAAATAGGCCACGGGCACAGCCGCGACCAAAAATTAGCGCCCGCAGGTCAGGGTGCCAAAACCCCCCAAATGGCCAAAAAACAGGTGGGCTATAGCCTTGGTGGGGGGCGTGGGCGAAGTTCGTCCGCCGGACTCGAATGGCCCGAGACTTTACGGGCGGCCTCCGTGTGCCAAAAATAGGCCACGGGCACAGCTGCGCCCAAAAATTAGCGCCCGAAGGTCGGGGTGCCAAAACCCCCCAGCGGAAAAATGGCCGAAAATCGGGTGGGCTATAGCCTAGGTGGGGGGCATGGGCGAAGTTCGTCCGCCGGACTAGGAATGGCATGACACTTTGCGGGAGGCCTCCGTGTGCCAAAAATAGGCCACGGGCACAGCCGCGTACAAAAACTAGCACCCGAAGGTCGGGGTGCCAAAACCCCCCAAATGGCCAAAAAACGGGTGCGCTATAGCCTTGGTGGGGGGGGTGGGCGAAGTTCGTCCGCCGGACTTGGAATGGCCCGAGACTTTGCGGGCGGCCTCCGTGTGCCAAAAATTGGGCACGGGCACAGTCGCGCCCAAAAATTTGCACCCGAAGGTCGGGGTGCCAAAACCCCCCAAATGGCCAAAAAACAGGTGGGCTATAGCCTTGGTGGGGGGCGTGGGCGAAGTTCGTCCGCCGGACTCAGAATGGCCCGAGACTTTGCGGGCGGCCTCCGTGTGCCAAAAATTGGCCACGGGCATAGTCGCGCCCAAATATTTGCACCCGAAGGTCGGGGTGCCAAAACCCCCCAAATGGCCAAAAAACAGGTGGGCTATAGCCTTGGTGGGGGGCGTGGGCGAAGTTCGTCCGCCAGACTCGGAATGGCCCGAGACTTTGCGGGCGGCCTCCGTGTGCCAAAAATTGGCCACGGGCATAGTCGTACCCAAAAATTTGCACCCGAAGGTCGGGGTGCCAAAACCCCCCAAATGGCCAAAAAACAGGTGGGCTATAGCCTTGGTGGGGGGCGTGGGCGAAGTTCGTCCGCCGGACTCGGAATTGCCCGAGACTTTGCGGGCGGCCTCCGTGTGCCAAAAATAGGCCACGGGCACAGCCGCGCCCGAAAATTAGCACCCGAAGGTCGGGGTGCCAAAACCCCCCAAATGGCCAAAAAACAGGTGGGCTATAGCCTTGGTGGGGGCCTGGGCGAAGTTCGTCCGCCGGACTCGGAATGGCCCGAGACTTAGTGGGCGGCCTCCGTGTGCCAAAAATTGGCCACGGGCATAGTCGCGCCCAAAAATTTGCACCCGAAGGTCGGGTTGCCAAAATCCCCCAAATGGCCAAAAAACAGGTGGGCTATAGCCTTGGTGGGGGGCGTGGGCGAAGTTCGTCCGCCGGACTCGGAATTGACCGAGACTTTGCGGGCGGCCTCTGTGTGCCAAAAATAGGCCACGGGCACAGCCGCGCCCAAAAATTAGCGCCCGAAGGTCGGGGTGCCAAAACCCCCCAGCGGAAAAATGGCCAAAAATCGGGTGGGCTATAGCCTTGGTGGGGGGCATGGGCGAAGTTCGTCCGCCGGACTAGGAATGGCATGAGACTTTGCGGGCGGCCTCCGTGTGCCAAAAATAGGCCACGGGCACAGCCGCGCACAAAAACTAGCACCCGAAGGTCGGGGTGCCAAAACCCCCCAAATGGCCAAAAAACGGGTGCGCTATATCCTTGGTGGGGGGGGTGGGCGAAGTTCGTCCGCCGGACTTGGAATGGCCCGAGACTTTGTGGGCGGCCTCCGTGTGCTAAAAATTGGCCACGGGCACAGTCGCGCCAAAAAATTTGCACCCGAAGGTCGGGGTGCCAAAACCCCCCAAATGGCCAAAAAACAGGTGGGCTATAGCCTTGGTGGGGGGCGTGGGCGAAGTTCTTCCGCCGGACTCAGAATGGCCCGAGACTTTGCGGGCGGCCTCCGTGTGCCAAAAATTGGCCACGGGCATAGTCGCGCCCAAAAATTAACACCCGAAGGTCGGGGTGCCAACACCCCCCACCCGGCCAAAAAACCGGTGGCCTATAGCCTTGGTGGGGGGCGTGGGCGAAGTTCGTCCGCCGGACTCGGAATGGCCCGAGACTTAGTGGGCGGCCTCCGTGTGCCAAAAATTGGCCACGGGCATAGTCGCGCCGAAAAATTTGCACCCGAAGGTCGGGGTGCCAAAACCCCCCAAATGGCCAAAAATCGGGTGGGCTATAGCCTTGGTGGGGGGCGAGGGTGAAGTTCGTCCGCTGGACTCGGAATGGCCTGAGACTTTGGGGGCGGCCTCCGAGTGCAAAAAATAGGCCACGGGCACAGCCACGACCAAAAATTAGCGCCCGCAGGTCGGGGTGCCAAAACCCCCCAAATGGCCAAAAAACAGGTGGGCTATAGCCTTGGTGGGGGGCGTGGGCGAAGTTCGTCCGCCGGACTCGGAATGGCCCGAGACTCTCTCCGGGCGGCCTCCGTGTGCCAAAAATAGGCCACGGGCACAGCCGCGCCCAAAAATTAGTGCAGGAAGGTCGGAGTGCCAAAACCCCCCAGCTGAAAAATGGCCAAAAAACGGGTGGACTATAACCTTGGTGGGGGGCATGGGCGAAGTTCGTCCGCCGGACTAGGAATGGCATGAGACTTTGCGGGCGGACTCCGTGTGCCAAAAATAGGCCACGGGCACAGGCGCGCACAAAAACTAGCACCCGAAGGTCGGGGTGCCAAAACCCCCCAAATGGCCAAAAAACGGGTGGGCTATAGCCTTGGTGGGGGGCGTGGGCGAAGTTCGTCCGCCGGACTCGGAATGGCCCGAGACTTTGCGGACGGCCTCCGTGTGCCAAAAATAGGCCACGGGCACAGCCGCGCACAAAAATTATTACCCGAAGGTCGGGGTGCCAAAACCCCCCAAATGGCCAAAAAACGGGTGGGCTATAGCCCTGGTGGGGGGCGTGGGCGAAGTTCGTCCGCCGGACTCGGAATGGCCTGAAACTTTGCGGGCGGCCTCCGTGTGCCAAAAATACGGCACGGACACAGCCGCGCCCAAAAATTAGCGCCCGAAGGTCGGGGTGCCAAAACCCCCCAAATGGCCAAAAAACGGGTGGGCTATAGCCTTGGTGGGGGGCGTGGGCGAAGTTCGTCCGCCGGACTCGGAATGGCCCGAGACTTTGCGGGCGGCCTCCGTGTGCCAAAAATAGGCCACGGGCACAGCCGCGCACAAAAATTAGCACCCGAAGGTCGGGGTGCCAAAACCCCCCAAATGGCCAAAAAACGGGTGGGCTATAGCCTTGGTGGGGGGGGTGGGCGAAGTTCGTCCGCCGGACTCGGAATGGCCCGAGACTTTGCGGGCGGCCTCCGTGTGCCAAAAATTGGCCACGGGCACAGTCGCGCCCAAAAATTTGCACCCGAATGTCGGGGTGCCAAAACCCCCCAAATGGCCAAAAATTAGCGCCCGAAGGTCGGGGTGCCAAAACCCCCCAGCGGAAAAATGGCCGAAAATCGGGTGGGCTATAGCCTTGGTGGGGGGCATGGGCGAAGTTCGTCCGCCGGACTAGGAATGGCATGAGACTTTGCGGGCGGCCTCCGTGTGCCAAAAATAGGCCACGGGCACAGCCGCGCACAAAAACTAGCACCCGAAGGTCGGGGTGCCAAAACCCCCCAAATGGCCAAAAAACGGGTGCGCTATATCCTTGGTGGGGGGGGTGGGCGAAGTTCGTCCGCCGGACTTGGAATGGCCCGAGACTTTGTGGGCGGCCTCCGTGTGCTAAAAATTGGCCACGGGCACAGTCGCGCCAAAAAATTTGCACCCGAAGGTCGGGGTGCCAAAACCCCCCAAATGGCCAAAAATCGGGTGGGCTATAGCCTTGGTGGGGGGCGTGGGCGAAGTTCGTCCGCCGGACTCGGAATGGCCCGAGACTTTGCGGGCGGCCTCCGTGTGCCAAAAATTGGCCACGGGCATAGTCGCGCCGAAAAATTTGCACCCGAAGGTCGGGGTGCCAAAACCCCCCAAATGGCCAAAAATCGGGTGGGCTATAGCCTTGGTGGGGGGCGAGGGTGAAGTTCGTCCGCTGGACTCGGAATGGCCTGAGACTTTGGGGGCGGCCTCCGAGAGCAAAAAATAGGCCACGGGCACAGCCACGACCAAAAATTAGCGCCCGCAGGTCGGGGTGCCAAAACCCCCCAAATGGCCAAAAAACAGGTGGGCTATAGCCTTGGTGGGGGGCGTGGGCGAAGTTCGTCCGCCGGACTCGAATGGCCCGAGACTTTACGGGCGGCCTCCGTGTGCCAAAAATAGGCCACGGGCACAGCTGCGCCCAAAAATTAGCGCCCGAAGGTCGGGGTGCCAAAACCCCCCAGCGGAAAAATGGCCGAAAATCGGGTGGGCTATAGCCTTGGTGGGGGGCATGGGCGAAGTTCGTCCGCCGGACTAGGAATGGCATGAGACTTTGCGGGCGGACTCCGTGTGCCAAAAATAGGCCACGGGCACAGGCGCGCACAAAAACTAGCACCCGAAGGTCGGGGTGCCAAAACCCCCCAAATGGCCAAAAAACGGGTGGGCTATAGCCTTGGTGGGGCGTGGCGAGTTCGTCCGCCGGACTCGGAATGGCCCGAGACTTTGCGGGCGGCCTCCGTGTGCCAAAAATAGGCCACGGGCACAGCCGCGCACAAAAATTAGCACCCGAAGGTCGGGGTGCCAAAACCCCCCAAATGGCCAAAAAACGGGTGGGCTATAGCCCTGGTGGGGGGCGTGGGCGAAGTTCGTCCGCCGGACTCGGAATGGCCCGAGACTTTGCGGGCGGCGTCCGTGTGCAAAAAATAGGCCACGGACTCAGCCGCGCCCAAAAATTAGCGACCGAAGGTCGGGGTGCAAAAACCCCCAATTGGCCAAAAAACGGGTGGGCTATAGCCTTGGTGGGGGGAGTGGGCGAAGTTCGTCCGCCGGACTCGGAATGGCCCGAGACTTTGCGGGCGGCCTCCGTGTGCAAAAAATAGGCCACGGACTCAGCCGCGCCCAAAAATTAGCGACCGAAGGTCGGGGTGCAAAAACCCCCCAAATGGCCAAAAAACGGGTGGGCTATAGCCTTGGTGGGGGGCGTGGGCGAAGTTCGTCCGCCGGACTCGGAATGGCCCGAAACTTTGCGGGCGGCCTCCGTGTGCCAAAAAAAGGCCACGGGCGCAGCCGCGCCCAAAAATTAGCGACCGAAGGTCTTGGTGCCAAAACCCCCCAAATGGCCAAAAAACGGGTGGGCTATAGCCTTGGTGGGGGGTGAGGGCGAAGTTCGTCCGCCGGACTAGGAATGGCACGAGACATTGCAGGCGGCCTCCGTGTGCCAAAAATAGGCGACGGGCACAGCCGCGCCCAAAAATTAGCGCCCGAAGGTCGGGGTGCCAAAACCCCCATAATGGCCAATAAACGGGTGGGCTATAGCCTTGGTGGGGGGCGAGGGCGAAGTTCGTCCGCCGGACTCGGAATGGCCCGAGACTTTGGGGGCGGCCTCCGTGTTCTAAAAATAGGCCACGGGCATAGCCGCGCCCAAAAATTAGCTCCCGAAGGTCGGGGTACATAAACCCCCCAGCGGAAAAATGGCCAAAAATCGGGTGGGCTATAGCCTTGGTGGGGGGCGTGGGCGAAGTTCGTCCCCCGGGCTAGGAATGGAACGAGACTTTGCGGGTGGCCTACGTGTGCCAAAAATAGGCCACGGAAACAGCCGCGCACAAAAATTAGCACACGGAGGCGGCCCGCAAAGTCTCGGGCCATTCCGAGTCCGGCGGACGAACTGCGCCCACGCCCCCCACCAAGGCTATAGCCCAACCGTTTTTTGGCCATTTGGGGGGTTTTGGCGCCCCGACCTTCGGGTGCTAATTTTTGGCGCGGCTGTGCCCGTCGCCTATTTTTGGGCAATGGAGGCCGCCCGCAAAGTCTCGTGCCATTCCTAGTCCGGCGGACGAACTTCACCCACGCCCCCCACCAAGGCTATAGCCCACCCGATTTTTGGCCATTTTTCCGCTGGGGGGTTTTGGCACCCCGACCTTCGGGAGCTAATTTTTGGGCGCGGCTATGCCCGTGGCCTATTTTTAGAACACGGAGGCCGCCCCCAAAGTCTCGGGCCATTCCGAGTCCGGCGACGAACTCGCCTCGCCCCGTTATTCCATTATGGGGTTTTGGCACCCCGGGCGCTAATTTTTGGGCGGCTGTGCCGTCTCACACGGAGGCCGCCTGCAATGTCTCGTGCCATTCCTAGTCCGGCGGACCGCCCTCACCCCCACCAAGGCTATAGCCCACCGATTTTTGGCCATTTTTCCGCTGGGGTTTGGCACCCGACCTTCGAGCTAATTTTTGGGCGCGGCTATGCCCGTGGCCTATTTTTAGGGAGGCCGCCCCCAAAGTCTCGGGCCATTCAGTCCGGCGAACTCGCCTCGCCCCACCAAGGCTATAGCCCACCCGTTTATTGGCCATTTTGGGGGTTTTGGCACCCCGACCTTCGGGCGCTAATTTTTGGGCGCGGCTGTGCCCGTCGCCTATTTTTGGCACACGGAAGCCGCCTGCAATGTCTCGTGCCATTCCTAGTCCGGCGGACGAACTTCGCCCTCACCCCCCACCAAGGCTATAGCCCACCCGTTTATTGGCCATTTTGGGGGTTTTGGCACCCCGACCTTCGGGCGCTAATTTTTGTGCGCGGCTGTGCCCGTGGCCTATGTTTTGCACACGGAGGCGGCCCGCAAAGTCTCGGGCCATTCCGAGTCCGGCGGACGAACTGCGCCCACGCCACCCACCAAGGCTATAGCCCACCCGTTTTTTGGCCATTTGGGGGGTTTTGGCACCAAGACCTTCGGTCGCTAATTTTTGGGCGCGGCTGCGCCCGTGGCCTTTTTTTTGCACACGGAGGCCGCCGCAGTTCGGGCCATTCCGAGTCCGGCGGACGAACTTCGCCCACGCCCCCCACCAAGGCTATAGCCCACCCGGTTTTTGGCCATTTGGGGGGTTTTTGCACCCCGACCTTCGGTCGCTAATTTTTGGGCGCGGCTGAGTCCGTGGCCTATTTTTTGCACACGGAGGCCGCCCGCAAAGTCTCGGGCCATTCCGAGTCCGGCGGACGAACATCGCCCACGCCCCCCACCAAGGCTATAGCCCACCTGTTATTTGGCCATTTGGGGGGTTTTGGCACCCCGACCTTCGGTCGCTAATTTTTGGGCGCGGCTGGGCCCGTGGCCTATTTTTTGCACACGGAGGCCGCCCGCAAAGTCTCGGGCCATTCCGAGTCCGGCGGACGAACTTCGCCCACTCCCCCCACCAAGGCTATAGCCCACCCGTTTTTTGGCCATTTGGGGGGTTTTGGCACCAAGACCTTCGGGCGCTAATTTTTGGGCGCGGCTGAGCACGTGGCCTATTTTTTGCACACGGAGGCCGCCCGCAAAGTCTCGGGCCATTCCGAGTCCGGCGGACGAACTTCGCCCACGCCCCCCACCAAGGCTATAGCCCACCCGTTTTTTGGCCATTTGGGGGGTTTTTGCACCCCGACCTTCGGTCGCTAATTTTTGGGCGCGGCTGAGTCCGTGGCCTATTTTTTGCACACGGAGGCCGCCCGCAAAGTCTCGGGCCATTCCGAGTCCGGCGGACGAACTTCGCCCACTCCCCCCACCAAGGCTATAGCCCACCCGTTTTTTGGCCATTTGGGGCTTTTGGCACCCGACCTTGATCGCTAATTTTTAGGCTGAGTCCGTGGCCTATTTTTTGCACACGGAGGCCGCCCGCAAAGTCTCGGGCCATTCCGAGTCCGGCGGACGAACTTCGCCCACTCCCCCCACCAAGGCTATAGCCCACCCGTTTTTTGGCCATTTGGGGGGTTTTGGCACCAAGACCTTCGGGCGCTAATTTTTGGGCGCGGCTGAGCCCGTGGCCTATTTTTTGCACACGGAGGCCGCCCGCAAAGTCTCGGGCCATTCCGAGTCCGCGGACGCCGCACTCCCCCCACCAAGGCTATAGCCCACCCGTTTTTTGGCCATTTGGGGGGTTTTGGCACCAAGACCTTCGGTCGCTAATTTTTGGGCGCGGCTGCGCCCGTGGCCTATTTTTTGCACACGGAGGCCGCCCGCACAGTTTCGGGCCATTCAGAGTACGGCGGACGAACTTCGCCCAAGCCCCCCACCAAGGCTATAGCCCACCCGATTTTTGGCCATTTTTCCGCTGGGGGGTTTTGAACCCCCGACCTTCGGGTGCTAATTTTTGGGCGCGGCTGTGACCGTGGCCTATTATAGGCACACGGAGGCCTCCCGCAAAGTCTCGGGCCATTCCGAGTCCGGCGGACGAACATCGCCCACGCCCCCCACCAAGGCTATAGCCCACCCGTTTTTTGGACATTTGGCGGGTTTTGGTACCCCGACCTTCGGGTGCTAATTTTTTAGCGCGGCTGTGCCCGTGGCCTATTTTTGGCACATGGAGGCCGCCCGCAAAGTCTCGTTCCATTCCTAGTCCGGCGGACAAACTTCGCCCACGTCTCCCACCAAGGCTATAGCCCACCCGATTTTTGGCCATTTTTCTGCTTGGGGGTTTTGGCACCCCGACCTTCGGGCGCTAATTTTTGGGCACCCCGAACTTCGGGTGCTAATTTTTTAGCGCGGCTGTGCCCGTGGCCTATTTTTGGCACACGGAGGCCGCCCGCAAAGTCTCGTTCCATTCCTAGTCCGGCAGACGAACTTCGCCCACGCCCCCCACCAAGGCTATAGCCCACCCGTTTTTTGGCCATTTGGGGGGTTTTGGCACCCCGACCTTCGGTCGCTAATTTTTGGGCGCGGCTGAGCCCGTGGCCTATTTTTTGCACACGGAGGCCGCCCGCAAAGTCTCGGGCCATTCCGAGTCCGGCGGACGAACTTCGCCCACGCCCCCCACCAAGGCTATAGCCCACCCGATTTTTGGCCATTTGGCGGGTTTTGGTACCCCGACCTTCGGGTGCTAATTTTTTAGCGCGGCTGTGCCCGTGGCCTATTTTTGGCACACGGAGGCCGCCCGCAAAGTCTCGTTCCATTCCTAGTCCGGCGGACGAACTTCGCCCACGCCCCCCACCAAGGCTATAGCCCACCCGTTTTTTGGCCATTTGGCGGGTTTTGGTACCCCGACCTTCGGGTGCTAATTTTTTAGCGCGGCTGTGCCCGTGGCCTATTTTTGGCACACGGAGGCCGCCCGCAAAGTCTCGTTCCATTCCTAGTCCGGCGGACGAACTTCGCCCACGCCCCCCACCAAGGCTATAGCCCACCCGATTTTTGGCCATTTTTCTGCTTGGGGGTTTTGGCACCCCGACCTTCGGGTGCTAATTTTTGGGCGCGGCTGTGACCGTGGCCTATTATAGGCACACGGAGGCCTCCCGCAAAGTCTCGGGCCATTCCGAGTCCGGCGGACGAACTTCGCCCACGCCCCCCACCAAGGCTATAGCCCACCTGTTTTTTGGCCATTTGGGGGGTTTTGGCACCCCGACCTTCGGGCGCTAATTTTTGGGCACCCCGAACTTCGGGTGCTAATTTTTTAGCGCGGCTGTACCCGTGGCCTATTTTTGGCACATGGAGGCCGCCCGCAAAGTCTCGTTCCATTCCTAGTCCGGCGGACGAACTTAACGTCCCCACCAAGGCTAGAGCCCAGCCGATTTTTGGCCATTTTTCTGCTTGGTGGTTTTGGCACCCCGACCTTCGGGTGCTAATATTTGGGCGCGGCTGTGACCGTGGCCTATTTTTGGCACATGGAGGCCGCCCGCAAAGTCTCGTTCCATTCCTAGTCCGGCGGACGAACTTCGCCAACGTCCCCCACCAAGGCTATAGCCCATCCGATTTTTGGCCATTTTTCTGCTTGGGGGTTTTGGCACCCCGACCTTCGGGTGCTAATATTTGGGCGCGGCTGTGACCGTGGCCTATTATAGGCACACGGAGGCCTCCCGCAAAGTCTCGGGCCATTCCGAGTCCGGCGGACGAACTTCGCCCACGCCCCCCACCAAGGCTATAGCCCCCCCTTTTTTGTGGTTTGTTGGGGGTATTGGCACCCCGACCTTCGGTCGCTAATTTTTGGGCGCGGCTGAGTCCGTGGCCCATTTTTTGCACACGGAGGCCGCCCGCAAAGTCTCGGGCCATTCCGAGTCCGGCGGACGAACTTCGCCCACGCCCCCCACCAAGGCTATAGCCCACCCGTTTTTTGGCCATTTGGGGGGTTTTGGCACCAAGACCTTCGGTCGCTAATTTTTGGGCGCGGCTGTGCCCGTGGCCTATTTTTGGCACACGGAGGCCGCCCGCAAAGTCTCGGGCCATTCCGAGTCCGGCGGACGAACTTCGCCCACGCCCCCCACCAAGGCTATAGCCCACCCGTTTTTTGGCCATTTGGGGGGTTTTGGTACCCCGACCTTCGGGTACTAAATTTTTAGCGCGGCTGTCCCCGTGGCCTATTTTTGGCACACGGAGGCCGCCCGCAAAGTCTCGTTCCATTCCTAGTCCGGCAGACGAACTTCGCCCACGCCCCCCACCAAGGCTATAGCCCACCCGTTTTTTGGCCATTTGGGGGGTTTTGGCACCAAGACCTTCGGGCGCTAATTTTTGGACGCGACTGAGCCCGTGGCCTATTTTTTACACACGGAGGCTGCCCGCAAAGTCTCGGGCCTTTCCGAGTCCGGCGGATGAACTTCGCCCACGCCCCCCACCAAGGCTATAGCCCACCCGTTTTTTGGCCATTTGGGGGGTTTTGGCACCAAGACCTTCGGTCGCTAATTTTTGGGCGCGGCTGCGCACGTGGCCTATTTTTGGCACACGGAGGCCGCCCGCAAAGTTTCGGGCCATTCAGAGTCCGGCGGACGAACTTCGCCCAAGCCCCCAACCAAGGCTATAGCCCACCCGATTTTTGGCCATTTTTCCGCTGGGGGGTTTTGACTCCCCGACCTTCGGGTGCTCATTTTTGGGTGCGGCTGTGACCGTGGCCTATTATAGGCACACGGAGGCCTCCCGCAAAGTCTCGGGCCATTCCGAGTCCGGCGGACGAACTTCGCCCACGCCCCCCACCAAGGCTATAGCCCACCTGTTTTTTGGCCATTTGGGGGGTTTTGGCACCCCGACCTTCGGGCGCTAATTTTTGGGCACCCCGAACTTCGGGTGCTAATTTTTGAGCGCGGCTGTGCCCGTGGCCTATTTTTGGCACACGGAGGCCGCCCGCAAAGTCTCGTTCCATTCCTAGTCCGGCAGACGAACTTCGCCCACGCCCCCCACCAAGGCTATAGCCCACCCGATTTTTGGCCATTTTTCCGCTGGGGGGTTTTGACACCCCGACCTTCGGTCGCTAATTTTTGGGCACGGCTATGCCCGTGGCCTATTTTGGCAGGCCGCCCGCAAAGTCTCGGGCCATTTGAGTCAGGACGAACTTCGCCCCCCACCAAAGCTATAACCCACCCGTTTTTTGGCCATTTGGGGGGTTTTGGTACCCCGACCTTCGGGCGGTAATTTTTGGGCGCGGCTGTGCCCGTGGCCTATTTTTTGCACACGGAGGCTGCCCGCAAAGTCTCGGGCCATAACGACACCCGCGCACGAACTTCGCCCACGCCCCCCACCAAGGCTATAGCCCACCCGTTTTTTGGCCATTTGGGGGTTTTTGCACCCCGACCTTCGGGCGCTAATTTTTGGGCGCGGCTGTGCCCGTGGCCTATTTTTGGCACACGGAGGCCGCCCGCAAAGTCTCGGGCCATTCCGAGTCCGGCGGACGAACTTCGCCCACGCCCCCCACCAAGGCTATAGCCCACCCGTTTTTTGGCCATTTGGGGGGTTTTGGCACCCCGACCTTCGGGCGCTAATTTTTGGGCGCGGCTATGCCCGTGGCCTATTTTTGCCACACGGAGGCCGCCCGCAAAGTCTCGGGCCATTCCGAGTCCGGCGGACGAACTTCGCCCGCCCCACCAAGGCTATGCAGACCCGTTTTTTGGCCATTTGGGGGGTTTTGGCACCCCGACCTTCGGGCGCTAATTTTTTGGCGCGGCTGTGCCCGTGGCCTATTTTTGGCACACGGAGGCCGCCCGCAATGTCTCGGGCCATTCCGAGTCCGGCGGACGAACTTCGCCCACGCCCCCACCAAGGCTATAGCCCACCCGTTTTTTGGCCATTTGGGGGGTTTTGGCACCCCGACCTTCGGGCGCTAATTTTTGGGCGCGGCTGTGCCCGTGGCCTATTTTTGGCACACGGAGGCCGCCCGCAAAGTCTCGGGCAATTCCGAGTCCGGCGGACGAACTTCGCCCACGCCCCCCACCAAGGCTATAGCCCACCCGTTTTTTGGCCATTTGGCGGGTTTTGGCACCCCGACCTTCGGGTGCTAATTTTTGGGCGTGGCTCAGCCCGTGGCCTATTTTTGGCAAACGTAGGCCTCCCGTAAAGTCTCGTGCCATTCCTAGTCCGGCGGACGAACTTCACCCACGCCCCCCACCAAGGCTATAGCCCACCCGATTTTTGGCACCCCGACCTTCGGGCGCTAATTTTAGGGCGCGGCTGAGCCCATGGCCTATTTTTTGCACACGGAGGCCGCCCGCAAAGTCTCGGGCCATTCCGAGTCCGGTGGACGAACCGCCACGCCCCCACAAGGCTATAGCCCACCCGTTTTTTGGCCATTTGGGGGTTTTGGCACCCCGACCTTCGGGCGCTAATTTTTGGGCGTGGCTAAGCCCGTGGCCTATTTTTGACACACGGAGGCCGCCCGCAAAGTCTCGGGCCATTCCGAGTCCGGCGGACGAACTTCGCCCACGCCCCCCACCAAGGCTATAGCCCACCCGTTTTTTGGCCATTTGGGGGGTTTTGGCACCAAGACCTTCGGTCGCTAATTTTTCGGCGCGGCTGTGCCCGTGGCCTATTTTTTGCACACGGAGGCCGCCCGCAAAGTCTCGGGCCATTCCGAGTCCGGCGGACGAACCGCCACGCCCCACCAAGGCTATAGCCCGTTTTTGGCCATTTGGGGGTTTTGGCACCAAGACCTTGATCGCTAATTTTTCGGCTGTGCCCGTGGCCTATTTTTTGCACACGGAGGCCGCCCGCAAAGTCTCGGGCCATTCCGAGTCCGGCGGACGAACTTCGCCCACGCCCCCCACCAAGGCTATAGCCCACCCGTTTTTTGGCCATTTGGCGGGTTTTGGTACCCCGACCTTCGGGTGCTAATTTTTTAGCACGGCTGTGCCCGTGGCCTATTTTTGGCACACGGAGGCCGCCCGCAAAGTCTCGTTCCATTCCTAGTCCGGCGGACGAACTTCGCCCACGCCCCCCACCAAGGCTATAGCCCACCCGTTTTTTGGCCATTTGGCGGGTTTTGGTACCCCGACCTTCGGGTGCTAATTTTTTAGCGCGGCTGTGCCCGTGGCCTATTTTTGGCACACGGAGGCTGCCCACAAAGTCTCGTTCCATTCCTAGTCCGGCGAACCGCCCACGTCCCCCACCAAGGCTATAGCCCACCCTATTTTTGGCATTCTTTCTGCTTGGGGGTTTGGGCACCCCGACCTTCGGGTGCTAATTTTTTTGCGCGGCTGTGACCGTGGCCTATTATAGGCACACGGAGGCCTCCCGCAAAGTCTCGGGCCATTCCGAGTCCGGCGGACGAACTTCGCCCACGCCCCCCACCAAGGCTATAGCCCACCTGTTTTTTGGCCATTTGGGGGGTTTTGGCACCCCGACCTTCGGGCGCTAATTTTTGGGCACCGCGAACTTCGGGTGCTAATTTTTTAGCGCGGCTGTGCCCGTGGCCTATTTTTGGCACACGGAGGCCGCCCGCAAAGTCTCGTTCCATTCCTAGTCCGGCAGACGAACTTCGCCCACGCCCCCCACCAAGGCTATAGCCCACCCGTTTTTTGGCCATTTGGGGGGTTTTGGCACCCCGACCTTCGGTCGCTAATTTTTGGGAGCGGCTGAGTCCGTGGCCTATTTTTTGCACACGGAGGCCGCCCGCAAAGTCTCGCGCCATTCCGAGTCCGGCGGACGAACTTCGCCCCCGCCCCCCACCAAGGCTATAGCCCACCCGTTTTTTGGCCATTTGGGGGGTTTTCGCACCAAGACCGTCGGTCGCTAATTTTTGGGCGCGGCTGTGCCCGTGGCCGATTTTTGGCACACGGAGGCCGCCCGCAAAGTTTCGGGCCATTCCGAGTCCGGCGGACGAACATCGCCCAACCCCCCCACCAAGGCTATAGCCCACCCGATTTTTGGCCATTTTTCCGCTGGGGGGTTTTGGCACCACGACTTTCGGGCGCTAATTTTTGGGCACGGCTATGCCCGTGGCCTATTTTTGGCACACGGAGGCCGCCCGCAAAGTCTCGGGCCATTCCGAGTCCGGCGGATAAACTTCGCCCACGCCCCCCACCAAGGCTATAGCCCACCCGTTTTTTGGCCATTTGGGGGGTTTTGGTACCCCGACCTTCGGGTGCTAATTTTTGGGCACAGCTGAGCCCGTGGCCTATTTTTTGCACACGGAGGCCGCCCGCAAAGTCTCGGGCCATTCCGAGTCCGGCGGACGAACTTCGCCCACGCCCCGCACCAAGGCTATAGCCCACCGGTTTTTGTCCATTTGGTGGGTTTTGGTACCCCGACCTTCGGGGGCTAATTTTTTAGCGCGGCTGTGCCCGTGGCCTATTTTTGGCACACAGAGGCCGCCTGCAAAGTCTCGTTCCATTCCTAGTCCGGCAGACGAACTTCGCCCACGCCCCCCACCAAGGCTATAGCCCACCCGTTTTTTGGCCATTTGGGGGGTTTTGGTACCCCGACCTTCGGGCGCTAATTTTTGGGCGCGGCTGAGCCCGTCGCCTATTTTTTGCACACGGAGGCCGCCCGCCAAGTCTCGGGCCATTCCGAGTCCGGCGGACGAACTTCGCCCACGCCCCCCACCAAGGCTATAGCCCACCCGTTTTTTGGCCATTTGGCGGGTTTTGGTACCCCGACCTTCGGGTGCTAATTTTTTAGCGTGGCTGTGCCTGTGGCCTATTTTTGGCGTACGGAGGCCGCCCGCAAAGTCTCGTTCCATTCCTAGTCCGGCGGACGAACTTCGCCCACGCCCCCCACCAAGGCTATAGCCCACCCGATTTTTGGCCATTTTTCTGCTTGGGGGTTTTGGCACCCTGACCTTCGGGTGCTAATTTTTTGGTGCGGCTGTGACCGTGGCCTATTATAGGCACACGGAGGCCTCCCGCAAAGTCTCGGGCCATTCCGAGTCCGGCGGACGAACTTCGCCCACGCCCCCCACCAAGGCTATAGCCCACCTGTTTTTTGGCCATTTGGGGGGTTTTGGCACCCCGACCTTCGGGCGCTAATTTTTGGGCACCCCGAACTTCGGGTGCTAATTTTTTAGCGCGGCTGTGCCCGTGGCCTATTTTTGGCACACGGAGGCCGCCCGCAAAGTCTCGTTCCATTCCTAGTCCGGCAGACGAACTTCGCCCACGCCCCCCACCAAGGCTATAGCCCACCCGATTTTTGGCCATTTTTCTGCTGGTGGGTTTTGGCACCCCGACCTTCGGGTGCTAATTTTTGGGCACGGCTGTGACCGTGGCCTATCATAGGCACACGGAGGCCTCCCGCAAAGTCTCGGGCCATTCCGAGTCCGGCGGACGAACATCGCCCACGCCCCCCACCAAGGCTATAGCCCACCTGTTATTTGGTCATTTGGGGGGTTTTGGCACCCCGACCTTCGGTCGCTAATTTTTGGGAGCGGCTGTGCCCGTGGCCTATTTTTGGCACACGGAGGCCGCCCGCAAAGTCTCGGGCCATTCCGAGTCCGGCGGACGAACTTCGCCCACGCCCCCCACCAAGGCTATCGCCCACCCGTTTTTTGGCCATTTGGGGGGTTTTGGCACCCCGAACATCGGGTGCCAATTTTTGGGCGCGGCTGTGCCCGTGGCCTATTTTTGACACACGGAGGCCGCCCGCAAAGTCTCGGGCCATTCCGAGTCCGGCGGACGAACTTCGCCCACGCCCCCCACCAAAGCAATAGCCCACCCGTTTTTTGGCCATTTGGGGGGTTTTGGGACCCCGACCTTCGGGCGCTAATTTTTGGACGTGGCTGTGCCCGTCGCCTATTTTTGGCACACGGAGGCCGCCCGCAATGTCTCGGGCCATTCCGAGTCCGGCGGATGAACTACGCCCACGCCCCCCACCAAGGCTATAGCCCACCCGTTTTTTGGCCATTTGGCGGGTTTTGGCACCCCGACCTTCGGCTGCTAATGTTTTAGCACGGCTGTGCCCGTGGCCTATTTTTCTCACACGGAGGCCGCCCGCAAAGTCTCGTTCCATTCCTAGTCCGGCAGACGAACTTCGCCCACGCCCCCCACCAAGGCTATAGCCCACCCGATTTTTTGCCATTTTTCTGCTGGGTGGTTTTGGCACCCCAACCTTCGGGTGCTAATTTTTGGGCGCGGCTGTGACCGTGGCTTATTATAGGCACACGGAGGCCTCCCACAAAGTCTCGGGCCATTCCAAGGCCGGCGGACGAACATCGCCCACGCCCCCCACCAAGGCTATAGCCCACCTGTTTTTTGGTCATTTCGGGGGTTTTGGCACCCCGACCTTCGGTCGCTAATTTTTAGGCACGGCTGTGCCCGTGGCCTATTTTTGGCGCACGGAGGCCGTCCGCAAAGTCTCGTGCCATTCCGAGTCCGGCGGACGAACTTCGCCCACGCCCCCCACCAAGGCTATCGCCCACCCGTTTTTTGGCCATTTGGGGGTTTTGGCACCCCGAACATCGGGTGCCAATTTTTGGGCACGGCTATGCCCGTGGCCTATTTTTGACACACGGAGGCCGCCCGCAAAGTCTCGGGCCATTCCGAGTCCGGCGGACGAACTTCGCCCACGCCCCCCACCAAAGCAATAGCCCACCCGTTTTTTGGCCATTTGGGGGGTTTTGGGACCCCGACCTTTGGGCGCTAATTTTTGGACGTGGCTGTGCCCGTCGCCTATTTTTGGCACACGGAGGCCGCCCGCAATGTCTCGGGCCATTCCGAGTCCGGCGGACGAACTTCGCCCACTCCCCCCACCAAGGCTATAGCCCACCCGTTTTTTGGCCATTTGGCGGGTTTTGGCACCCCGACCTTCGGCTGCTAATTTTTAGCAGCTGTGCCATGGCCTATTTTTCTCACCGGAGGCCGCCCGCAATGTCTCGGGCCATTCCGAGTCCGGCGGACGAACTTCGCCCACGCCCCCCACCAAGGCTATAGCCCACCCGATTTTTTGCCATTTTTCTGCTGGGGGGTTTTGGCACCCCAACCTTCGGGTAATAATTTTTGGGCGCGGCTGTGACCGTGGCTTATTATAGGCACCCGGAGGCCTCCCACAAAGTCTCGGGCCATTCCAAGTCCGGCGGACGAACATCGCCCACGCCCCCCACCAAGGCTATAGCCCACCAGTTTTTTGGACATTTGGGGGTTTTGGCTTTGACCTTGATCGCAAATTTTTGGGCGCGGCTGTGCCCGTGGCCTATTTTTGGCACACGGAGGCCGTCCGTAAAGTCTCGGGCGATTCCGAGCCCGGCGGACGAACTTCGCCCACGCCCCCCACCAAGGCTATCGCCCACCCGTTTTTTGGCCATTTGGGGGGTTTTGGCACCCCGAACATCGGGTGCCAATTTTTGGGCGCGGCTGTGCCCGTGGCCTATTTTTGGCACACGGAGGCCGCCCGCAAAAGGCTCGGCCCATTCCGAGACCGGCGGACGAACTGCACCCCCCCCCCCCACCAAGGCTATACCCCCCCCGATTTTTGGCCATTTGGGGGTTTTGGCACCCGACCTTCGGGTGCCAATTTTTAGCGGCTGTGCCCGTGGCTATTTTGGCACACGGAGGCCGCCCGCAAAATCTCGGTCCATTCCGAGTCCGGACGAACCGCGCCCCCCACCAAGGCTATAGCCCACCCGTTTTTTGGCCATTTGGGGGGTTTTGGCACCCCGACCTTCGGGCGCTAATTTTTGGACGTGGCTGTGCCCGTCGCCTATTTTTGGCACACGGAGGCCGCCCACAATGTCTTGGGCCATTCCAAGTCCGGCGGACGAACTTCGCCCACGCCCCCCACCAAGGCTATAGCCCACCCGATTTTTGGCCATTTTTCTGCTGGGGGGTTTTGGCACCCCAACCTTCGGGTGCTAATTTTTGGGCGCGGCTGTGACCGTGGCTTATTATAGGCACACGGAGGCCTCCCACAAAGTCTCGGGCCATTCCAAGGCCGGCGGACGAACATCACGCCCCCACCAAGGCTATAGCCCACCTGTTTTTTGGTCATTTCGGGGGTTTTGGCACCCCGACCTTCGGTCGCTAATTTTTAGGCACGGCTGTGCCCGTGGCCTATTTTTGGCGCACGGAGGCCGTCCGCAAAGTCTCGGGAGATTCCGAGCCCGGCGGACGAACTTCGCCCACGCCCCCCACCAAGGCTATCGCCCACCCGTTTTTTGGCCATTTGGGGGTTTTGGCACCCCGAACATCGGGTGCCAATTTTAGGGCGCGGCTGTGCATGTGGCCTATTTTTGGCACACGGAGGCCGCCCGCAAAGTCTCGGGCCATTCCGAGTCTGGCGGACCAACTTCGCCCACGCCCCCCACCATGGCTATAGCCCACCCGTTTTTTGGCCATTTGGGGGGTTTTGGCACCCCGACCTTCGGGCGCTAATTTTTGGACGTGGCTGTGCCCGTCGCCTATTTTTGGCACACGGAGGCCGCCCGCAATGTCTCGGGCCATTCCGAGTCCGGCGGACGAACTTCGCCCACGCCCCCCACCAAGGCTATAGCCCACCCGTTTTTTGGCCATTTGGCGGGTTTTGGCACCCCGACCTTCGGCTGCTAATTTTTTAGCACGGCTGTGCCCGTGGCCTATTTTTCTCACACGGAGGCCGCCCGCAAAGTCTCGTTCCATTCCTAGTCCGGCGGACGAACTTCGCCCACGCCCCCCACCAAGGCTATAGCCCACCCGATTTTTGGCCATTTTTCTGCTGGGGGGTTTTGGCACCCCAACCTTCGGGTGCTAATTTTTGGGCGCGGCTGTGACCGTGGCTTATTATAGGCACACGGAGGCCTCCCGCAAAGTCTCGGGCCATTCCGAGTCCGGCGGAAGAACATCGCCCACGCCCCCCACCAAGGCTATAGCCCACCTGTTATTTGGTCATTTGGGGGGTTTTGGCACCCCGACCTTCGGTCGCTAATTTTTGGGCGCGGCTGTGCCCGTGGCCTATTTTTGGCACACGGAGGCCGCCCGCAAAGTCTCGGGCCATTCCGAGTCCGGCGGACGAACTTCGCCCACGCCCCCCACCAAGGCTATAGCCCACCCGATTTTTGGCCATTTTTCTGCTTGGGGGTTTTGGCACCCCAACCTTCGGGTGCTAATTTTTGGGCGCGGCTGTGACCGTGGCTTATTATAGGCACACGGAGGCCTCCCACAAAGTCTCGGGCCATTCCAAGGCCGGCGGACGAACATCGCCCACGCCCCCCACCAAGGCTATAGCCCACCTGTTTTTTGGTCATTTCGGGGGTTTTGGCACCCCGACCTTCGGTCGCTAATTTTTGGGCGCGGCTGTGCCCGTGGCCTATTTTTGGTGCACGGAGGCCGTACGCAAAGTCTCGGGCGATTCCGAGCCCGGCGGACGAACTTCGCCCACGCCCCCCACCAAGGCTATCGCCCACCCGTTTTTTGGCCATTTGGGGGGTTTTGGCACCCCGAACATCGGGTGCCAATTTTAGGGCGCGGCTGTGCCCGTGGCCTATTTTTGGCACACGGAGGCCGCCCGCGAAGTCTCGGGCCATTCCGAGTCTGGCGGACAAACTTCGCCCACGCCCCCCACCATGGCTATAGCCCACCCGTTTTTTGGCCATTTGGGGGGTTTTGGCACCCCGACCTTCGGGCGCTAATTTTTGGACGTGGCTGTGCCCGTCACCTATTTTTGGCACACGGAGGCTGCCCGCAATGTCTTGGGCCATTCCGAGTCCGGCGGACGAACTTCGCCCACGCCCCCCACCAAGGCTATAGCCCACCCGTTTTTTGGCCATTTGGCGGGTTTTGGCACCCCGACCTTCGGCTGCTAATTTTTGAGCACGGCTGTGCCGTGGCCTATTTTCTCACCACGGAGGCCCCGCAAAGTCTCGTTCCATTCCTAGTCCGGCGGACGAACTTCGCCACGCCCCCACCAGGCTATAGCCCACCCGATTTTTGGCCATTTTTCTGCTGGGGGGTTTTGGCACCCCAACCTTCTGGTGCTAATTTTTGGGTGCGGCTGTGACCGTGGCTTATTATAGGCACACGGAGGCCTCACGCAAAGTCTCGGGCCATTCCGAGTCCGGCGGAAGAACATCGCCCACGCCCCCCACCAAGGCTATACCCCACCTGTTATTTGGTCATTTGGGGGGTTTTGGCACCCCAACCTTCGGTCGCTAATTTTTGGGCGCGGCTGTGCCCGTGGCCTATTTTTGGCACACGGAGGCCGCCCCCAAAGTCTCGGGCCATTCCGAGTCCGGCGGACGAACTTCGCCCACGCCCCCCACCAAGGCTATAGCCCACCCGTTTTTTGGCCATTTGGGGGGTTTTGGCACCCCGACCTTCGGGCGCTAATTTTTGGGCGTGGCTGTGCCCGTCGCCTATTTTTGGCGCACGGAGGACGCCCGCAATGTCTTGGGCCATTCCGAGTCCGGCGGACGAACTTCGCCCACGCCCCCCACCAAGGCTATAGCCCACCCGATTTTTGGCCATTTGTCTGCTGGGGTTTGGCACTAACCTTCGGGTGCTAATTTTTGGGCGCGGCTGTGACCGTGGCTTATTATAGGCACACGGAGGCCTCCCCAAAGTCTCGGGCCTTTCCAAGGCCGGGCGGACAGCACGCCCCCCACCAAGGCTATAGCCCACCTGTTTTTTGGTCCTTTCGGGGGTTTTGGCACCCCGACCTTCGGTCGCTAATTTTTGGGCGCGGCTGTGCCCGTGGCCTATTTTTGGCACACGGAGGCCGTGCGCAAAGTCTCGGGCGATTCCGAGCCCGGCGGACGAACTTCGCCCACGCCCCCCACCAAGGCTATCGCCCACCCGTTTTTTGGCCATTTGGGGGGTTTTGGCACCCCGAACATCGGGTGCCAATTTTTGGGCGCGGCTGTGCCCGTGGCCTATTTTTGGCACACGGAGGCCGCCCGCAAAGTCTCGGGCCATTCCGAGTCCGGCGGACGAACTTCGCCCACGCCCCCCACCATGGCTATAGCCCACCCGTTTTTTGGCCATTTGGGGGGTTTCAGCACCCCGACCTTCGGGCGCTAATTTTTTGACGTGGCTGTGCCCGTCGCCTATTTTTGGCGCACGGAGGACGCCCGCAATGTCTTGGGCCATTCCGAGTCCGGCGGACGAACTTCGCCCACGCCCCCCACCAAGGCTATAGCCCACCCGATTTTTGGCCATTTTTCTGCTGGTGGGTTTTGGCACCCCGACCTTCGGGTGCTAATTTTTGGGCACGGCTGTGACCGTGGCCTATCATAGGCACACGGATTCCTCCCGCAAAGTCTCGGGCCATTCCAAGGCCGGGCGGACGAACATCGCCACGCCCCCAAGGCTATAGCCCACCTGTTTTTGGTCCTTTCGGGGTTTTGGCACCCGACCTTGATCGCTAATTTTTGGCGCGGCTGTGCCGTGGCCTATTTTGGCACGGAGGCCGTGCGCAAAGTCTCGGGCGATTCCGAGCCCGGCGGACGAACTTCGCCACGCCCCCCACCAAGGCTATCGCCCACCCGTTTTTTGGCCATTTGGGGGGTTTTGGCACCCCGAACATCGGGTGCCAATTTTAGGGCGCGGCTGTGCCCGTGGCCTATTTTTGGCACACGGAGGCCGCCCGCAAAGTCTCGGGCATTTCCGAGTCCGGCGGACGAACTTCGCCCACGCCCCCCACCATGGCTATAGCCCACCCGTTTTTTGGCCATTTGGGGGGTTTTGGCACCCCGACCTTCGGGCGCTAATTTTTGGACGTGGCTGTGCCCGTCGCCTATTTTTGGCACACGGAGGCCGCCCGCAATGTCTTGGGCCATTCCGAGTCCGGCGGACGAACTTCGCCCATGCCCCCAACCAAGGCTATAGCCCACCCGTTTTTTGGCCATTTGGCGGGTTTTGGCACCCCGACCTTCGGCTGCTAATTTTTGAGCACGGCTGTGCCCGTGGCCTATTTTTCTCACACGGAGGCCGCCCGCAAAGTCTCGTTCCATTCCTAGTCCGGCGGACGAACTTCGCCCACGCCCCCCACCAAGGCTATAGCCCACCCGATTTTTGGCCATTTTTCTGCTGGGGGGTTTTGGCACCCCAACCTTCTGGGGCTAATTTTTGGGCGCGGCTGTGACCGTGGCTTATTATAGGCACAAGGAGGCCTCCCGCAAAGTCTTGGGCCATTCCGAGTCCGGCGGAAGAACATCGCCCACGCCCCCCACCAAGGCTATAGCCCACCTGTTATTTGGTCATTTGGGGGGTTTTGGCACCCCGACCTTCGGTCGCTAATTTTTGGGCACGGCTGTACCCGTGGCCTATTTTTGGCACACGGAGGCCGCCCGCAAAGTCTCGGGCCATTCCGAGTCCGGCGGACGAACCGCCACGCCCCACCAAGGCTATCGCCCACCCTTTTTGGCCATTTGGGGGTTTTGCACCCTGAACATCGGGTGCCAATTTTTAGCGCGGCTGTGCCCGTGGCCTATTTTGGCACACGGAGGCCGCCAAAGTCTCGGGCCATTCCGAGTCCGCGGACGAACCGCCACGCCACCAAGGCTATAGCCCACCTGTTTTTTGGTCATTTGGGGGGTTTTGGCACCCCGACCTTCGGTCGCTAATTTTTGGGCGCTGCCGTGCCCGTGGCCTATTTTTGCCACACGGAGTCATCCCGCAAAGTCTCGGGCCATTCCGAGTCCGGACGAACTTCGCCCCGCCACCAAGGCTATCGCCCACCCGTTTTTGGCCATTTGGGGGTTTTGGCACCCAACATCGGGTGCCAATTTTTAAGCGCTGTGCCCGTGGCCTATTTTGCACCACGGAGGCCGCCATAAAGTCTCGTTCCATTCCTAGTCCGGACGAACTTCACCAGCGCCCCCAAGGCTATAGCCCACCCGATTTTTAGGCATTTTCTGCTGGTGGGTTTTGGCACCCGACCTTGGTGCTCATTTTTAGACTGTGACCGTGGCCTATATAGGCACACGGAGGCCTCCCGTAAAGTCTCGGGCCATTCCGAGTCCGGCGGACGAACTTCGCCACGCCCCCACCAAGGCTATAGCCCACCTGTTTTTGGCCATTTGGGGGTTTTGGCACCCGACCTTGGGCGCTAATTTTTGGGCACCCGAACTTGGGTGCTAATTTTGACTGTGCCCGTGGCCTATTTTTGGCAAACGGAGGCCGCCCGCAAAGTCTCTTTCCATTCCTAGTCCGGCAGACAAACTTCGCCCACGCCCCCCACCAAGGCTATAGCCCACCCGATTTTGAGGCATTTTCTGCTGGTGGGTTTTGGCACCCGACCTTGGGTGCTAATTTTCTCTTGCGGCTGTGACCGTGGCCTATCATAGGCACACGGAGGCCTCCCTCAAAGTCTCGGGCCATTCCGAGTCCGGCGGACGAACTTCGCCCACGCCCCCCACCAAGGCTATCGCCCACCCTTTTTTGGCCATTTGGGGGGTTTTGGCACCCCGAACATCGGGTGCCAATTTTTAGCTGCTGCTGTGCCCGTGGCCTATTTTTGGCACACGGAGGCCGCCCGCAAAGTCTCGGGCCATTCCGAGTCCGGCGGACGAACTTCGCCCACGCCCCCCACCAAGGCTATAGCCCACCGGTTTTTGGCCATTTGGCGGGTTTTGGTACCCCGACCATCGAGTGCTAATTTTTTAGCGTGGCTGTGCCCGTGGCCTATTTTTGGCACACGGAGGCCGCCCGCAAAGTCTCGTTCCATTCCTAGTCCGGCGGACGAACTTCGCCCGCCCCACCAAGGCTATAGCGCGATTTTTGGCCATTTTCTGCTTGGGGTTTTGGCACCCCGACCTTCGGGTGCTCATTTTTGGGCGCGGCTGTGACCGTGGCCTATTATAGGCACCACGGGAGGCCTCCACGTAAAGTCTCGGGCCATTCCGAGTCAGGACGAACTTCGCCCACGCCCCCCACCAAGGCTATAGCCCACCTGTTTTTTGGCCATTTGGGGGGTTTTGGCACCCCGACCTTCGGGCGCTAATTTTTGGGCACCCCGAACTTCGGGTGCTAATTTTTGAGCGCGGCTGTGCCCGTGGCCTATTTTTGGCAAACGGAGGCCGCCCGCAAAGTCTCTTTCCATTCCTAGTCCGGCAGACAAACTTCGCCCACGCCCCCCACCAAGGCTATAGCCCACCCGATTTTTAGGCATTTTTCTGCTGGTGGGTTTTGGCACCCCGACCTTCGGGTGCTAATTTTTCTGCGCGGCTGTGACCGTGGCCTATCATAGGCACACGGAGGCCTCCCTCAAAGTCTCGGGCCATTCCGAGTCCGGCGGAAGAACTTCGCCCACGCCCCCCACCAAGGCTATAGCCCACCTGTTATTTGGTCATTTGGGGGGTTTTGGCACCCCGACCTTCGGTCGCTAATTTTTGGGCGCTGCTGTGCCCGTGGCCTATTTTTGCCACACGGAGTCATCCCGCAAAGTCTCGGGCCATTCCGAGTCCGGCGGACGAACTTCGCCCACGCCCCCCACCAAGGCTATCGCCCACCCGTTTTTTGGCCATTTGGGGGGTTTTGGCACCCCGAACATCGGGTGCCAATTTTTGGGCGCGGCTGTGCCCGTGGCCTATTTTTGGCACACGGAGGCCACCCGCAAAGTCTCGGGCCATTCCGAGTCCGGCGGACGAACTTCGCCCACGCCCCCCACCAAGGCTATAGCCCACCCGTTTTTTGGCCATTTGGGGGGTTTTGGCACCCCGACCTTCGGGCGCTAATTTTTGGATGTGGCTGTGCCCGTCGCCTATTTTTGGTACACGGAGGCCGCCCGCAATGTCTCGGGCCATTCCGAGTCCGGCGGACGAACTTCGCCCACGCCCCCCACCAAGGCTATAGCCCACCCGTTTTTTGGCCATTTGGCGGGTTTTGGCACCCCGACCTTCGGCTGCTAATTTTTTAGCACGGCTGTGCCCGTGGCCTATTTTTCTCACACGGAGGCCGCCCGCAAAGTCTCGTTCCATTCCTAGTCCGGCGGACGAACTTCACCCGCGCCCCCCACCAAGGCTATAGCCCACCCGATTTTTGGCCATTTTTCTGCTGGGGGGTTTTGGCACCCCAACCTTCGGGTGCTAATTTTTGGGCACTCCGAACTTCGGGTGCTAATTTTTGGGCGCGGTTGTGCCCGTGGCCTATTTTTGGCACACGGAGGCCGCCCGCAAAGTCTCTGGCCATTCCGAGTCCGGCGGACGAACTTTGCCCACGCCCCCCACCAAGGCTTTAGCCCACCTGTTTTTTGGCCATTTGGTGGGTTTTGGCACCCCGACCTTCGGGTGCAAATTTTTGGGCGCGACTGTGCCCGTGGCAAAACCACAGCACCGCGGAGGCCGCCCGCAAAAGTCTCGGGCCATTCCGAGTCGGGGACGAACTTCGCCACGCCCGCACCAAGGCTATAAGCGCACCCGTTTTTGGCCATTTGGTTGGTTTTGGCACCCGACCTTCGGGTGCTAATTTTAGACGCGGCTGTGCCCATGGCCTATTTTTGGCACACGGAGGCCGCCCGCAAAGTCTCGGGCCATTCCGAGTCCGGCGGACGAACTTCGCCCACGCCCCCCACCAAGGCTATAGCCCAACCGTTTTTTGGCCATTTGGGGGGTTTTGGCACCCCGACCTTCGGGTGCTAATTTTTGGGCGCGGCTGTGCCCGTGGCCTATTTTTGGCACACGGAGGCCGTCCGCAAAGTCTCGGGGCATTCCGGGTCCAGCAGACGAACTTCGCCCACGCCCCGCACAAAGGCTATAGCCCACCTGTTTTTTGGCCATTTTTCCGCTGGGGGGTTTTGGCACCCCGACCTTCGGGCGCTAATTTTAGGGCGCGGCTGTGCCGCGGCCTATTTTTGGCACACGGAGGCCACCGGCAAAGTCTCGGGCCATTCTCGTCCGGGACGAACCGCCAGCGCCCCCCACCAAGGCTATAGCCCACCCGTTTTTGGCCATTTGGCGGTTTTGGGACCCGACCATCGGGCGCTAATTTTGGCGCGGCTGTGTCTGTGGACTATTTTGGCACAGTCCGCCCGCAATGTCTCGGGCCATTCCGAGTCCGAGCGGACGAACCGCCACGCCCCCACCAAGGCTATAGCCCAACCGTTTTTGGCCATTTGGGGGGTTTTGGCACCCCGACCTTCGGGTGCTAATTTTTGGGCGCGGCTGTGCCCGTGGCCTATTTTTGGCACACGGAGGCCGTCCGCAAAGTCTCGGGGCATTCCGGGTCCAGCAGACGAACTTCGCCCACGCCCCGCACAAAGGCTATAGCCCACCTGTTTTTTGGCCATTTTTCCGCTGGGGGGTTTTGGCACCCCGACCTTCGGGCGCTAATTTTAGGGCGCGGCTGGGCCGCGGCCTATTTTTGGCACACGGAGGCCACCGGCAAAGTCTCGGGCCATTCTGCGTCCGGCGGACGAACTTCGCCCGCGCCCCCCACCAAGGCTATAGCCCACCCGTTTTTTGGCCATTTGGGCGGTTTTGGGACCCCGACCATCGGGCGCTAATTTTTGGGCGCGGCTGTGTCTGTGGACTATTTTTGGCACACGGAGGCCGCCCGCAAAGTCTCGGGCCATTCCCAGTCCGGCGGACGAACTTCGCTCATGCCCCCCACCAAGGCTATAGCCCACCCGATTTTTGGCCATTTTTCCGCTATGGGGTTTTGGCACCCCGACCTTCGGGTGCTAATTTTTGGGCGCGGCTGTGCCCGTGCCCTATTTTGGGCACACGGAGGCCGCCCGGAAAGTCTCGGGCCATTCCGAGTCCGGCGGACGATCTTCGCCCACGCCCCCCACCAAGGCTATAGCCCACCCGATTTTTGACCATTTTTCTGCTGGGGGGTTTTAGCACCCCGACCTTCGGGTGCAAATTTTTGGGCGCGGCTCTGCCTGTGGACTATTTTTGGCACACGGAGGCCGCCCGTAAAGTCTCGGGCCATTCCCAGTCCGGCGGACGAACTTCGCTCAAGCCCCCCACCAAGGCTATAGCCCACCCGATTTTTGGCCATTTTTCCACTATGGGGTTTTGGCACCCCGACCTTCGGGCGCTAATTTTTGGGCACGGCTGTGCCCGTGGCCTATTTTGGGCACACGGAGGCTGCCCGCAAAGTCTCGGGCCATTCCGGGTCCCGCGGACGAACATCGCCCACGCCCCCCACCAAGGCTATAGCCCACCCGTTTTTTGGCCATTTGGGGGGTTTTGGCACCCCGAACTTCGGGTGCTAATTTTAAGCGCGGATGTGCCCGTGGCCTATTTTGGGCACACGGAGGCCGCCCGCAAAGTCTCGGGCCATTCCGAGTCCGGCGGACGAACTTCTCCCACGCCCCCCACCAAGGCTATAGCCCACCCGATTATTGGCCATTTTTCCGCTGGGGATTTGGCACCCGACCTTGGGCGCTAATTTTTAGCGCGGCTATGCCCGTGGCCTATTTTTGGCACACGGAGGCCGCCCCAAAGTCTCGGGCCATTCCGAGTCCGGGCGGACGAACCGCCACGCCCCCACCAAGGCTATAGCCCACCCGTTTTTGGCCATTTGGGGTTTTGGCACCCCGACCTTCGGGTGCTAATTTTTAAGCGCGGCTGTGCCGTGGCCTATTTTGGCACACGGAGGCCGCCCGCATAAGTTCGTGCCATTCCTAGACCGGCGGAGGAAGTTCGCCCTTCCCAAGGCTATAGCCCACCCGATTTTTGCCAATTTTTCCGCAGGGGGGTTTTGGCACCCCGACCTTCGGGCGCTAATTTTTGGGCGCGGCTGTGCCCGTTGCCTATTTTTGGCACACGGAGGCCGCCCGCAAAGTCTCGGGCCATTCCGAGTCCGGCGGACGAACTTCGCCCACGCCCCTCACCAAGGCTATAGCCCACCCGATTTTTGGCCATATTTCCGCTGCGGGGTTTTGGCACCCCGACCTTCGGGTGCTAATTTTTGGGCGCGGCTGTGCCCGTTGCCTATTTTTGGCACACGGAGGCCGCCCGCAAAGTCTCCGGCCATTCCGAGTCCGGCGGACGAACTTCGCCCACGCCCCCCACCAAGGCTATAGCCCACCCGATTTTTGGCCATATTTCCGCTGCGGGGTTTTGGCACCCCGACCTTGGGTGCTAATTTTTGGCGTGGCTGTGCCGTGGCCTATTTTTGGCACCACGGAGGCCGCCATAAGTTTCGTGCCATTCCTAGACCGGCGGACGAAGTTCGCCCACGCCCCCCACCAAGGCTATAGCCCACCCGATTTTTGCCAATTTTTCCGCAGGGGGGTTTTGGCACCCCGACCTTCGGGCGCTAATTTTTGGGCGCGGCTGTGCCCGTTGCCTATTTTTGGCACACGGAGGCCGCCCGCAAAGTCTCGGGCCATTCCGAGTCCGGCGGACGAACTTCGCCCACGCCCCTCACCAAGGCTATAGCCCACCCGATTTTTGGCCATATTTCCGCTGCGGGGTTTTGGCACCCCGACATTCGGGCGCTAATTTTTGGGCGCGGCTGTGCCCGTTGCCTATTTTTGGCACACGGAGGCCGCCCGCAAAGTCTCCGGCCATTCCGAGTCCGGACGAACTTCGCCACGCCCCCACCAAGGCTATAGCCCACCCGATTTTGGCCATATTTCCGCTGGGGTTTTGGCACCCCGACCTTGAGCTCTAATTTTTAGGCGCGCTGTGCCCGTTGCCTATTCAGCACCACGGAGGCCGCCCGCAATGTCTCGGACCATACCGAGTCCGGCGGACGAACTTCACCCTCGCGCACCCCCCAGGCTATAGCCCTCCCGTTGTTTGGCCTTTTGGGGGGTTTTTGCACCCCTTCCTTCGGGCGCTAATTTTTGGGCGCGGCTGTGCCGTGGCTATTTTGGCACACGGAGGCCGCCCGCAAATTCTCGGGCCATTCCGAGTCCGGCGGATGAACTTCGCCCACGCCCCCCACCAAGGCTATAGCCCACCCGTTTTTTGGACATTTGGGGGGTTTTGGCTTCCCGATCTTCGGGCGGTAATTTTGGGGAGTGGCTGTGCCCGTGGCCTATTTTTGACACACGGAGGCCGCCCGCAAAGTCTCGGGCCATTCCGAGTCCGGCGGACGAACTTCGTCCACGCCCCCCACCAAGGCTATAGCCCACCCGTTTTTTGGCCATATTTCCGCTGGGGGGTTTTGGCACCCCGAACTTCGGGTGCTAATTTTTGGGCGCGGTTGTGCCCATTGCCTATTTTTGGCACACGGAGGCCGCCCGCAATGTCTTGGGCCATTCCGAGTCCGAGCGGACGAACCGCCCCCCCACCAAGGCTATAGCCCACCCGTTTTTGGCCATTTGGGGTTTTGGCACCCCGACCTTGGTGCTAATTTTTGCGTGCTGTGCCGTGGCCTATTTTTGGCACACGGACCGCCCGCAAAGTTCGTGCCATTCCTAGACCGGCGGACAGAAGTTCGCCTTCCACCAAGGCTATAGCCCACCCGATTTTTGCCAATTTTTCCGCAGGGGTTTTGGCACCCCCGACCTTCGGGCGCTAATTTTTGGCAGCTGTGCCCGTTGCCTATTTTGGCACCACCTTTGGAGGCCGCTGTGCCGCAAAGTCTCGGGCCATTCCGAGTCCGAGGCGAACCGCCCGCCCCTCACCAGGCTATAGCCCACCCGATTTTTGGCCATATTTCCGCTGCGGGGTTTTGGCACCCGACATTAGGGGTGCTAATTTTTGGGCGCGGCTGTGCCCGTTGCCTATTTTCCGAGTCAGTCTCGGCCATTCGAGTCAGTCCGACACCCCCACCAAGGCTATAGCCCACCCGATTTTGGCCATATTTCCGCTGGGGGTTTTGGCACCCGACCTTCGGGCTCTAATTTTTAGGCGGCTGTGCCCGTTGCCTATTACAGCACCAAGGAGGCCGCCCGCAATGTCTCGGGCCATTCGAGTCCAGTGACGAACCGCCACGCCCCCACCAAGGCTATAGCCCACACCGTTTTTGGCCATTTGGGGGTTTTGGCACCCCATCCTTCAGGCGCTAATTTTTGGGGCGCGGCTGTGCCCGTGGCCTATTTTTAGGCGGCCCGCAAATTCCCACCGTTTCAGGGGTCAATCGGATGAACTTCGCCCACGCCCCCACCAGGCTATAGCCCACCCGTTTTTGGACATTTGGGGGTTTTGGCTTCGACGGCTATGGTGGTTTTGGCTCTCGGGCCATTCCGAGTCCGGCGACTTCGCCGGGCTATAGCCCACCGTTTTAGCCATTTTTGGGGGGTTTGGCCTAATTTTGGCGTGTGCCCATTGCCTATTCACACCACGGAGGCCGCCAATGTCTTGGGCCATTCCGAGTCCGAGGCGGACGAACTTCGCCCCCACCAAGGCTATAGCCCGCCCGTTTTTTGGCCATTTGCGGGGGTTTTGCACCTTTCTGCTAATTTTTGGGCGGCTATGCCCGTGGCCTATTTTGGCACCACGGAGGCCGCCCGCAAAGTCTCGGGCCATTCCGAGTCCGGCGGACGAACCGCCCACGCCCCCACCAAGGCTATAGCCCACCCGATTTTGGCTATTTTTCCGCCGGGGTTTTGGCACCCGACCTTGGCGCTAATTTTTGGGCGCGGCTGTGCCCGTATTTTTCCACCACGGAGGCCACCCGCAAAGTCTCGGGCCATTCGAGTCCGGCGGACGAACCGCCACGCCCCCACCAAGGCTATAGCCCACCCGATTTTTGGCCATTTTCCGCTGCGGGGTTTTGGCACCCGACCTTCGGGTGCTAATTTTTGGGCGCGGCTGTGCCCGTGGCCTATTTTTGGCACGGAGGCGCCCGCAAAGTCTCGAGGCCATTCCGAGTCCGGCGGACGAACTTCGCCCGCCCCACCAAGGCTATAGCCCACCCGATTTTTGCATTTCCGTTTTGGCAGAGCCATTTTCCGCAGTTTTTGGGCCCGACCTTCGCCCGTAATTTTTGCAGAAATTTTTGGCGTGGCTATGCCCGTGGCCTATTTTGGCACACGGAGGCCACCCAAAGTCTCGGGCCATTCCGAGTCCGAGGCGGACGAACAGCCACGCCCCCACCAAGGCTATAGCCCACCCGATTTTTGGCCATTTTCCGCTTGGGTTTTGGCACCCCGACCTTGGCGCTAATTTTTGCGGGCTATGCCCGTGTCCTATTTTGGCACCACGGAGCGCCCGCAAAGTCTCGGGCCATTCCGAGTCCGAGCGGACGAACTTCGCCGCCGCCCCCACAAGGCTATAGCCCACCCGGATTTGGTTGGCCACTTGGGGGGTTTTGGCACCCCGAACTTTGGGTGCTAATTGTTTGGTAGCTGTGCCCGTGGCCTATTTTGGCACACGGAGGCCGCCCGATAAGTCTCGGGCCATTCCGAGTCCGAGCGGACAGACCGCCACGCCCCCACAAAGGCTATAGCCTACCCGTTTGTTAGCCACTTGGGGTTTTGGCACCCCGACCTTGGGCGCTAATTTTTGGGCGGCTATGCCCGTGGCCTATTTTACTCAGGGCCGCCCGCAAAGTCTCGGGCCATTCCGAGTCCGAGCGGACGAACTTCGCCCCCACCAAGGCTATAGCCCACCCGTTTGTTGGCCTTGGGGTTTTGGCACCCAACTTTGGGTGCTAACCTATTTTTTTGGCACAGGAGTCGCCCGCAAAGTCTCGGGCCATTCAGTCCGGACGAACTTCGCCCACGCCCCCCTCAAAGGCTATAGCCCACCCGTTTGTTGGCCACTTGGTGGGTTTTGGCACCCCGAACTTTGGGTGCTAATTATTGGGCGCGGCTGTGCCCGTGGCCTATTTTTGGCACATGGAGGCCGCCCGATAAGTCTCGGGCCATTCCGAGTCCGGCGGACGAACTTCGCCCACGCCCCCCACAAAGGCTATAGCCCACCCGTTTGTTGTGCCATTGGGGGTTTTGGCGCTTTGACCTTGGGCGCTAATTTTTAGGCGTGGCTATACCCGTGGCCTATTTTTGGCACATGGAGGCCGCCCAAAGCAAAGTCTCGGGCCATTCGAGTCCGGACGAACCGCTATAGCCACCCGATTTTAGCCATTTTTCCTTAAGGGTTTTGGCACCCCGACCTTGATAATTTTTGTGTGGCTATGCCCGTGTTCTATTTTGGAGGTCACCCCAAAAGTCTCGGGCCATTCCGAGTCCGGCGGACGAACCGCCACGCCCCCAAAGGCTATAGCCCACCGTTTGTTGGCCACTTGGGGGTTTTGGCACCCGAACTTTGGGTGCTAATTATTGGCGCTGTGCCCGTGGCCTATTTTGGCAGGCCGCCCGCAAAGTCTCGGGCCATTCCGAGTCCGGCTGACGAACTTCGCCCACGCCCCCCACCAAGGCTATAGCCCACCCGTTTTTTGGCATTTGGCGGGTTTTGCTACCCCGACCTTCGGGTGCTAATTTTTGGGCGCGGCTGAGTCCGTGGCCTATTTTTTGCACACGGAGGCCGCCCGCAAAGTCTCGGGCCATTCCGAGTCCGCGAACCGCCCACTCCCCCCACAGGCTATAGCCCACCCGTTTTTGGCCATTTGGGGGTTTTGGACCTTGAGCTAATTTTTGCCAGCGGCTGAGCCCGTGGCCTATTTTTGCCTGCACCGGACGGCCGCCCGCAAAGTCTCGGGCCATTCCGCGTCCGAGCGGACGAACCGCCCACGCCCCCACCAGGCTATAGCCCACCCCGTTTTTGGCCATTTGGGGGTTTTGGCACCAAGACCTTCGGTCCCTAATTTTTGGTAGCGGCTGCGCCGTGGCCTATTTTTGGCACTGGGCCGCCCGCAAAGTTTCGGCCATTCAGAGTCCGGCGGACGAACTTCGCTTAAACCCCCACCAAGGCTATAGCCGCGATTTTTGGCCATTTTTCCGCTGGGGGTTTTGACACCCGACCTTGTCGCTAATTTTAACGACGGCTATGCCATGGCCTGGCCCCCATTTTAACACGGAGGCCGCCCGCAAAGTCTCGGGCCATTCCGAGTCCGGCGGACGAACTTCGCCCACGCCCCCACCAAAGCTATAGCCCACCGTTTTTGGCCATTTGGGGTTTTGGTACCCGACCTTGAGCGCTAATTTTGGCGCGGCTGAGCCCGTGGCCTTTTTGCCAGGCCACCTGCAAAGTCTCGGGCCATTCCGAGTCCGGCGGACGAACTTTGCCGCCCCCCACCAAGGCTATAGCCCACCGTTTTTGGCCATTTAGGCGTTTTGGCACCCGACCTTCGGGCGCTAATTTTTGGCGCGCTGAGCCCGTGGCCTATTTTTTGCACACGGAGGCCGCCTGCAAAGTCTCGGGCCATTCCGAGTCCGAGCGGAGAACCGCCCACGCCCCCACCAAGGCTATAGCCCACGGTTTTTGGCCATTTGGTGGGTTTTGTACCCGACCTTCGGGGCTAATTTTTAAGCGGGCTGTGCCCGTGGCCTATTTTTGGCACAGGAGGCCGCCATAAGTCTCGTTCCATTCCTCGTCCGGCGGACGAACCGCCACCGCACCAGGCTATAGCCCACCCGATTTTTAGCCATTTTTCTGCTGGTGGGTTTTGGCACCCCGACCTTCGGGTGCTAATTTTTGGACGCGGCTGTGACCGTGGCCTATCATAGGCACAAGGAGGCCTCCCGCAAAGTCTCCGGCCATTCCGAGTCCGGCGGAAGAACATCGCCCACGCCCCCCACCAAGGCTATAGCCCACCTGTTATTTGGTCATATGGGGGGTTTTGGCACCCCGACGATCGGTAGCGTCTTTTTGGGCGCGGCTGTGCCGGTGGCCTATTTTTGGCACACGGAGGCCGTCCGCAAAGTCTCGGGCCATTCCGAGTCCAGCGGACGAACCCCATCGCCCCCACCAAGGCTATCGCCACCCGTTTTTGGCCATTTGGGGTTTTGGCACCAACATCGGGTGCCAATTTTTAAGGCGTGACTGTGCCGGTGGCCTATTTTTGACACCGGAGGCCGCCCCCAAAGTCTCGGGCCATTCCGAGTCCGGCGGACGAACTTCGCCCACGCCCCACCAAGCAATAGCCCACCGTTTTTGGCCATTTGGGGGTTTGGGACCCGACCTTGGCGCTAATTTTGGGCGTGGCTGTGCCCGTCGCCTATTTTGGCACCACGGAGGCGCCCGCAATGTCTCGGGCCATTCCGAGTCAGGCGGACGAACTTCGCCGCCCCAAAGGCTATAGCCCACCCGTTTTTTTGGCCATTTGGCGGGTTTTGGCACCCGACCTTCGGCTGCTAATGTTTTAGCACGGCTGTGCCCGTGGCCTATTTTCTCACCACGGAGGCCGCCCGCAAAGTCTCGTTCCATTCCTAGTCCGGCGGACGAACCGCCAGCGCCCCAGGCTATAGCCCACCCGATTTTGCCATTTTTCTGCTGGGGTTTTGGCACCTAACCTTGGGTAATAATTTTGGGCGCGCTGTGACCGTGGCTTAATTATAGGCACCCGGAGGCCTCCCACAAAGTCTCGGGCCATTCCAAGTCCGAGACATCGCCCCCCACCAAGGCTATAGCCACCTGTTTTTGGTCATTTGGGGTTTTGCTTTTGACCTTGATGCAAATTTTGACGGCTGTGCCGTGGCCTTTGGCACACGGAGGCCGTCCGTAAAGTCTCGGGCGATTCAGGCCAGCGGACGAACCGCCCACGCCCCCACCAAAGGCTATCGCCGTTTTTGGCCATTTGGGGGTTTGGCACCCGAACATCGGGTGCCAATTTTTGGCGCTGTGCCGTGGCCTATTTTGCACACGAGGCCGCCACGCAAGTCTCGGGCCATTCGAGTCCGGCGGAAGAACATCGCCACGCCCCCACCAGGCTATAGCCTGTTATTTGGTCATTTGGGGGTTTTGGCACCCGACCTTCGGTCGCTAATTCTTGGGCGCGCTGTGCCTGTGGCCTATTTTGGCACTTTGGAGGCTGCCCGCAAAGTCTCGGGCCATTCGAGTCCGGCGGACGAACTTCGCCATCGCCCCCCCACGAGGCTATAGCCCACCATTTGGTCATTTGGGGGTTTGGCACCCGACCTTGATCGCTAATTTTTAGGGCGGCTGTGCCCGTGGCCTATTTTGGCACCACGGAGGCCATCCGCAAAGTCTCGGGCCAATCCGAGTCCGGACGAACTTAGCCGCCCCACCAAGGCTATAGCCCATTGTTATTTGGTCATTTGGGGGTTTGGCACCCGACCTTGATCGCTAATTTTTAAGGCGGCTGTGCCGTGGCCTATTTTGGCACACGGGGCCATCCCGCAAAGTCTCGGGCCATTCCGAGTCAGTGAATGAACCGCCCACGCCCCCACCAAAGCAATAGCCCACCGTTTTTGGCCATTTGGGGGTTTTGGGACCCCGACCTTTGGGCGCTAATTTTTGGACGTGGCTGTGCCCACCTTTTTGGCCACAGCGGAGGCCGCCCGCAATGTCTCGGGCCATTCCCGAGTCCGGACGAACTTCCCACGCCCCACCAAGGCTATAGCCACCGTTTTTGCCATTTGGCGGGTTTTGGCACCCGACCTTCGGCCGCTTATTTTTGATCATGGCTGTGCCCGTGTCCTATTTTTCTCACACGGAGGCCGCCAGCTAAGTCTCGTTCCATTCCTAGTCCAGTGACGAACTTCGCCACGCCCCGCTTAAGGCTATAGCCCACCCGATTTTTTGCCATTTTTCTGCTGGGGGTTTTGGCACCCCAACCTTCGGGTGCTAATTTTTGGGCGCGGCTGTGACCGTGGCTTATTATAGGCACACGGAGGCCTCCCACAAAGTCTCGGGCCATTCCAAGTCCGGCGGACGAACATCGCCCACGCCCCCCACCAAGGCTATAGCCCACCTGTTTTTTGGTCATTTGGGGGGTTTTGGCACCCCGACCTTCGGTCGCAAATTTTTGGGCGCGGCTGTGCCCGTGGCCTATTTTTGGCACACGGAGGCCGTCCGTAAAGTCTCGGGCGATTCCGAGCCCGGCGGACGAACTTCGCCCACGCCCCTCACCAAGGCTATAGCCCACCCGATTTTTGGTCATATTTCCGCTGCGGGGTTTTGGCACCCCGACATTCGGGCGCTAATTTTTGGGCGCGGCTGTGCCCGTTGCCTATTTTTGGCACACGGAGGCCGCCCGCAAAGTCTCCGGCCATTCCGAGTCCGGCGGACGAACTTCGCCCACGCCCCCCACCAAGGCTATAGCCCACCCGATTTTTGGCCATATTTCCGCTGGGGGGTTTTGGCACCCCGACCTTCGGGCTCTAATTTTTGGGCGCGGCTGTGCCCGTTGCCTATTTTTGGCACACGGAGGCCGCCCGCAATGTCTCGGGCCATTCCGAGTCCGGCGGACGAACTTCGCCCACGCCCCCCACCAAGGCTATAGCCCACCCGTTTTTTGGACATTTGGGGGGTTTTGGCTTCCCGACCTTCGGGCGCTAATTTTGGGGAGTGGCTGTGTCCGTGGCCTATTTTTGACACACGGAGGCCGCCCGCAATGTCTCGGGCCATTCCGAGTCCGGCGGACGAACTTCGTCCACGCCCCCCACCAAGGCTATAGCCCACCCGTTTTTTGGCCATATTTCCGCTGGGGTTTTGGCACGAACTTTGACCGGTGCTAATTTTTGGGCGCGGTTGTGCCCGTTGCCTATTTTTGGCACACGGAGGCCGCCCGCAATGTCTCGGGCCATTCCGAGTCCGGCGGACGAACTTCGCCCACGCCCCCCACCAAGGCTATAGCCCACCCGTTTTTTGGCCATTTGGGGGGTTTTGGCACCCCGACCTTCGGGTGCTAATTTTCGGGCGCGGCTGTGCCCGTGGCCTATTTTAACCACGGAGACGCCCGCGAAGTTTCGTGCCATTCCTAGACCGGCGGACGAGTTCGCCCTTCCTGGCTATAGCCCACCCGATTTTGCCAATTTTTCCGCAGGGGTTTTGGCACCCGACCTTGGGCGCAAATTTTTAGTCGCGGCTGTGCCCGTTGCCTATTTTGGCACACGGGAGGCCGCCGCATAAAAATCTCGGGCCATTCCGAGTCCGGCGGACGAACACGCCCACGCCTCACCAAGGCTATAGCCCACCCGATTTTGGCCATATTTCCGCTCGGGGTTTGGCACCCGACCTTGGTGCTAATTTCGGGCTGTGCCCGTTGCCTATTTTTGGCACACGGAGGCCGCCCGCAAAGTCTCGGGCCATTCCGAGTCCGGCGGACGAACTTCGCCCACGCCCCTCACCAAGGCTATAGCCCACCCGATTTTTGGCCATATTTCCGCTGCGGGGTTTTGGCACCCCGACCTTCGGGTGCTAATTTTTGGGCGCGGCTGTGCCCGTGGCCTATTTTTGGCACACGGAGGCCGCCCGCAAAGTTTCGTGCCATTCCTAGACCGGCGGACGAAGTTCGCCCACGCCCCCCACCAAGGCTATAGCCCACCCGATTTTTGCCAATTTTTCCGCAGGGGGGTTTTGGCACCCCGACCTTCGGGCGCTAATTTTAAGGGCTGTGCCCGTTGCCTATTTTTGGCACACGGAGGCCGCCCGCAAAGTCTCGGGCCATTCCGAGTCCGGCGGACGAACTTCGCCCACGCCCCTCACCAAGGCTATAGCCCACCCGATTTTTGGCCATATTTCCGCTGCGGGGTTTTGGCACCCCGACCTTCGGGCGCTAATTTTTGGGCGCGGCTGTGCCCGTTGCCTATTTTTGGCACACGGAGGCCGCCCGCAAAGTCTCGGGCCATTCCGAGTCCGGCGGACGAACTTCGCCCACGCCCCTCACCAAGGCTATAGCCCACCCGATTTTTGGCCATATTTCCGCTGGGGTTTTGCACCCCGACCTTCGGGTGCTAATTTTGGGCTCGGCTGTGCCCGTTGCCTATTACAGCACGGAGGCCGCCCGCAAAGTCTCCGGCCATTCCGAGTCCGGCGGAGGGGCGAACTTCGCCACGCCTTCACCAAGGCTATAGCCCACCCGATTTTTGGCCATATTTCGGGGGTTTTGGCTTTACCCAGACCGAGTGCTAATTTTTGGGCGCGGCTGTGCCGTGGCCTATTTTGGCACCACGGAGGCCGCCCGCAAAGTTCGTGCCATTCCTAGACCGGCGGACGAACTTCGCCCACGCCCCCCACCAAGGCTATAGCCCACCCGATTTTTGCCAATTTTACGCATGGGGGTTTTGGCACCCGACCTTCCGAGCTAATTTTTAGCGCTGGCTGTGCCCGTTGCCTATTTTGGCACAGGAGGCCGCCCGCAAAGTCTCGGGCCATTCCGAGTCAGCGGAACGTACGCCCCTGCACCAAAGGCTATAGCCACCCGATTTTTGCCATATTTCCGCTGCGGGTTTTGGCACCCCACGACCTTCGAATGCTAATTTTTGGGCTCGGCTGTGCCCGTTGCCTATTTTGGCACCACGGAGGCCGCCAAAAGTCTCGGCCATTCCGAGTCCGTGACGAACTTCGCCGCGCTACCAAGGCTATAGCCCTGATTTTGTACATATTTCCGCTGGGGGTTTTGGCACCCCATCCTTCGGGCGCTAATTTTGGGGCGCGGCTGTGCCGTGGCCTATTTTAGCACAGGCCGCCTTACAAAGTCTCGGGCCATTCCGAGTCAGACGAACTTCGCCCACGCCCCCACCAAATAGCCCACCGTTTTTGGCCATTTTTTCAAGGGGTTTTGGCACCCGAACTTGAGTGCTAATTTTAAGGCGGGGGTTGTGCCGTGGCACTATTTTGGGCACAATGAGTCCGCCCCGCAAAGTCTCGGGCCATTCCGGAGTCCGAGTGGACAACTTCGCCATGCCCCCACAAAGGCTATAGCCCACCCGATTTTTGGCCATTTTCGCTGGGGTTTTGGCACCCCGACCTTCGGGCTAATTTTTGGGCGCGGCTATGCCCGTGGCCTATTTTTGGCACACGGAGGCCACCCCAAAGTCTCGGGCCATTCCGAGTCCAGTAGACGAACTTGCGCCCGCCACGCCCCACCAAGGCATTTATAGCTACCCGGCCCACCCGATTTAGCCATTTTTGGGCCACCCGACCTGGGAGCCTGATTTTGGCACCCCCCTGAGCCGCCATTTTTGCGCTGCCCGTTTTTTTTTTCGCCCGGGCGGTTATGCATGGCCCCCGTGGGCCATTCAGCCGGCGGACGAACTAATTAGCCCGCGATTTGAAGTATAGCTGTGCCACGGTTGGTATTTTAGCACCGCCAGGCAGCTAATTTTCGAATTCCAGAAAGGCGATAGCCCACCCGTTAGTTGGCCAGCCCACTTCCCCACCCCATTGGTTTGCCACTAATTTTTGGCACCCATTGCTAGTAGCTATGCCCGCTCTGACCGCCCGAACCAAGCTATAGCGAGTGCCGTGGCCTATTTTTGGTCCATTTTCCGCGGAGGTTTTTTTGGCACCCCGACTTCGGGCATTCGATCAGGTTTGTTGGCAAGGCTATGCCAGCGCCTATTTTTGGCACGGAGGCCCGCAAAAGGCCAGCTTGCGCGATGGAAGCCCGCCTGCATTCTATTTGGCCATTTTTTCCGAGGGTTTTTTGGCGCCCCGACCTTCGGGCGCTAATTTTTGGGTGTGGCTATGCCCGTGGCCTATTTTTGGCACACGGAGGCCGCCCGCAAAGTCTCGGGCCATTCCGAGTCTGGCGGACGAACTTCGCCCACGCCCCCCACCAAGGCTATAGCCCACCCGATTTTTGGCCATTTTTCCGCCGGGGGGTTTTGGCACCCCGACCTTCGGGCGCTAATTTTGGTGCGCGGCTACGCCCGTGTCCTATTTTTGGCACACGGAGGTCGCCCGCAAAGTCTCTGGCCATTCCGAGTCCGGCGGACGAACTTCGCCCACGCCCCCCACAAAGGCTATAGCCCACCCGTTTGTTGGCCACTTGGGGGGTTTTGGCACCCCGACCTTCGGGCGCTAATTTTTGGGCGCGGCTATGCCCGTGGCCTATTTTTGGCACTCAGAGGCCACCCGAAAAGTCTCGGGCCATTCCGAGTCCGGCGGACGAACTTCGCCCACGCACCCCACCAAGGCTATATAGCCCACTCGATTTTTGGCCATTTTTCCGCTGGGGGGTTTTGGCACCCCGACTTTCGGCTGCTAATTTTTGGGCGCGGCTATGCCCGTGGCCTATTTTTGGCACTCAGAGGCCGCCCGCAAAGTCTCGGGCCATTCCGAGTCCGGCGGACGAACTTCGCCCACGCCCCCCACCAAGGCTATATAGCCCACTCGTTTTTTTGCCATTGTTCCGCTGGGGGGTTTTGGCACCCCCGACTTTCGGCTGCTAATTTTTGGGCGACTATGCCGTGGCTTTATTTTTAGGCAGGCCGCCCCCAAAGTCTCAGGCCATTCGAGTCCGGACGAACTTCGCCACGCCCCCACCAAGGCTATAGCCCACCCGATTTTGGCCATTTTTCCTGGGGTTTTGGCACCCCGACTTTCGGCTGCTAATTTTTGGGCGCGGCTATGCCCGTGGCCTATTTTTGGCACACGGAGGCCGCCCCCAAAGTCTCAGGCCATTCCGAGTCCGGCGGACGAACTTCGCCCACGCCCCCCACCAAGGCTATAGCCCACCCGATTTTTGGCCACTTGGGGGGTTTTGGCACCCCGACCTTCGGGCGCTAATTTTTGGGCGCGGCTATGCCCGTGGCCTATTTTTGGCACTCAGAGGCCGCCCGCAAAGTCTCGGGCCATTCCGAGTCCGGCGGACGAACTTCGCCCACGCACCCCACCAAGGCTATATAGCCCACTCGATTTTTGGCCATTTTTCCGCTGGGGGGTTTTGGCACCCCGACTTTCGGCTGCTAATTTTTGGGCGCGGCTATGCCCGTGGCCTATTTTTTCACGGAGGCCGCCCCAAAGTCTCTGGCCATTCCGAGTCCGGGCGGAAGAACTTCGCCACGCCCCCACAAAGGCTATAGCCCACCCGTTTGTTAGCCACTTGGGGGTTTTGGCACCCCGACCTTGGGCGCTAATTTTAGGCGGCTATGCCCGTGGCCTATTTTTGCAGCACTCAGAGGCCGCCCGCAAAGTCTCGGGCCATTCCGAGGTCGGCGGACGAACTTACGCTTACCCCCACCAAGGCTATATAGCCCACTCGATTTTTGGCCATTTTTCCGCTGGGGGGTTTTGGCACCCCGACTTTCGGCTGCTAATTTTTGGGCGCGGCTATGCCCGTGGCCTATTTTTGGCACACGGAGGCCGCCCCCAAAGTCTCAGGCCATTCCGAGTCCGGCGGACGAACTTCGCCCACGCCCCCCACCAAGGCGATAGCCCACCCGATTTTTGGCCATTTTTCCGCCGGGGGGTTTTGGCACCCCGACCTTCGGCCGCTAATTTTTGGGCGCGGCTATGCCCGCGACCTGGCACCACCTGGAGGCCACCCGCAAAGTCTCGGGCCATTGCGAGTCCGGGACGAACCGCCCGGCCCCACCAAGGCTATAGCCACCCGATTTTGGCCATTTTTCCGCCGGAGGGTTTTGGCGCCCCGACCTTCGGGCGCTAATTTTGGTGCGCGGCTATGCCCGTGTCCTATTTTTGGCACACGGAGGTCCCCCGCAAAGTCTCTGGCCATTCCGAGTCCGGCGGACGAACTTCGCCCACGCCCCCCACAAAGGCTATAGCCCACCCGTTTGTTGGCCACTTGGGGGGTTTTGGCACCCCGACCTTCGGGCGCTAATTTTTGGGCGCGGCTATGCCCGTGGCCTATTTTTGGCACTCAGAGGCCGCCCGCAAAGTCTCGGGCCATTCCGAGTCCGGCGGACGAACTTCGCCCACGCACCCCACCAAGGCTATATAGCCCACTCGTTTTTTGGCCATTTTTCCGCTGGGGGGTTTTGGCACCCCAACTTTCGGCTGCTAATTTTTGGGCGCGGCTATGCCCGTGGCCTATTTTTGGCACACGGAGGCCGCCCCCAAAGTCTCAGGCCATTCCGAGTCCGGCGGACGAACTTCGCCCACGCCCCCCACAAAGGCTATAGCCCACCCGTTAGTTGGCCATTTGGGGGGTTTTGGCACCCCGGACTTCGGGTGCTAATTTTTTGGCGCGGCTGTGCCCGTGGCCTATATTTGGCACACGGAGGCCGCCCGAAAAGGCTCGGGCCATTCCGAGTCCGGCGGACGAACTTCGCCCACGCCCCCCACCAAGGCGAAGCCCACCCGATTTTTGGCCATTTTTCCGCTGGGGTTTTGGCATCCCGACTATCGGCTGCTAATTTTTGGGCGCGGCTATGCCCGAGGCCTATTTTTGGCAAACGGAGGCCGCCCCCAAAGTCTCGGGCCATTCCGAGTCCAGGCGGACGAACTTCGCCCGCCCCCACCAAGGCGATAGCCCACACGATTTTTGGCCATTTTTCCGGAGGTTTTGGCACCCGACCTTGACCGCTAATTTTTGGCGCGGCTATGCCAGCGGCCTATTTTTTGCACACGGAGGCCACCCGCAAAGTCTCGGGCCATTGCGAGTCCGAGCGGAAACCGCCCGCCCCCACCAAGGCTATAGCCCACCCGATTTTGCCATTTTCCGCCGGAGGGTTTTGGCGCCCGACCTTCGGGCGCTAATTTTAGTCTTGTGGCTATGCCCGTGTCCTATTTTGCACACGGAGGTCCCCGCATAAGTCTCTGGCCATTCCGAGTCCGAGGCGGACGAACTTCGCCACGCCCCCACAAGGCTATAGCCCACCCGTTTGTTGGCCACTTGGGGGTTTTGGCACCGACCTTCGGGCGCTAATTTTTAGGCGCGGCTATGCCCGTGGCCTATTTTGGCACTCAGGAGCCGCCCGCAAAGTCTCGGGCCATTCCGAGGTCAGCGGACGAACTTCGCCACGCCCCCACCAAGGCTATATAGCCCACTCGTTTTTGGCCATTTTTCGCTGGGGGTTTTGGCACTAACTTTCGGCTGCTAATTTTGGGCGGCTATGCCCGTGGCCTATTTTTGGCACACGGAGCCGCCCCCAAAGTCTCAGGCCATTCCGAGTCCGTGAGTGAACTTAAGCCACGCCCCCACAAAGGCTATAGCCCACCCGTTAGTTGGCCATTTGGGGTGTTGGCACCCCGGACTTGGGTGCTAATTTTTAGCGCGCTGTGCCCGTGGCTATATTTGGCACCACGGAGGCCGCCGAAACTCGGGCCATTCCGAGTCCGGCGGACGAACTTCGCCACGCCCCCTCCAAGGCTATAGCCCACCCGATTTTGGCCGTTTTCCGGCTGGGGTTTTGGCATCCCGACTTTCGGCTGCTAATTTTGGGCGGCTATGCCCGTGGCCTATTTTTGCGGAGCCGCCCCAAAGTCTCGGGCCATTCGAGTCCGGCGGACGAACCGCCACGCCCCCCACCAAGCCCACCCGATTTGGCCATTTTCCTTGGGTTTTGGGACCCGACCTTGGCCGCTAATTTTTGGGCGCGGCTATGCCTGCGGCCCTATTTTTAACACCACGGAGGCCACCCGCAAAGTCTCGGGCCATTGCGAGTCCGGCGGACAGAACCGCCACGCCCCCACCAAGGCTATAGCCCACCCGATTTTTGGCCATTTTTCCGCCGGGGGGTTTTGGCGCCCCGACCTTCGGGCGCTAATTTTTGGGCGTGGCTATGCCCGTGGCCTATTTTTGGCACACGGAGGCCGCCCGCAAAGTCTCGGGCCATTCCGAGTCCGGCGGACGAACTTCGCCCACGCCCCCCACCAAGGCTATAAGCCCACCGATTTTGGCCATTTTCCGCCGAGGGTTTTGGCACCCCGACCTTCGGGCGCTAATTTTTGTGCGCGGCTATGCCCGTGTCCTATTTTTGGCACACGGAGGTCGCCCGCAAAGTCTCGGGCCATTCCGAGTCCGGCGGACGAACTTCGCCCACGCCCCCCACAAAGGCTATAGCCCACCCGTTTGTTGGCCACTTGGGGGTTTGGCAGCCGACCTTCGGGCGCTAATTTTGGAGTGCGGCTATGCCCGTGGCCTATTTCCCAGCACTCAGAGGCCGCCCGCAAAGTCTCGGGCCATTCCGAGTCCGGTGGACGAACTTCGCCCACGCCCCCCACCAAGGCTATAGCCCGCCCGATTTTGGCCATTTTCAGCCTTGGGTTTTGGCGCCCGACCTTGGGCGCTAATTTTTGGGCGCGCTATGCCCGTGGCCTATTTTTGGCACTCAGAGGCCGCCCGCAAAGTTCGGGCCATTCCGAGTCCGGCGGACGGAACTTCGCCACGCCCCACCAGGCTATAGCCCACCGTTTCTGGCCATTTGGGGTTTTGGCACCCGACCTTCGGGCGCTAATTATTAGTCGGCTGTGCCCGTGGGCTATTTTCACACAGAGGCCGCCCGCAAAGTCTCGGGCCATTCCGAGTCCGAGTGGACGAACTTCGCCACGCCCCCACCAGGTTATAGCCCACCGTTTTTGGCCATTTGGGGTTTGGCACCCGACCTTGGCGCTAATTTTTGGGCGCGGCTGTGCCCGTGGCATATTTTTGGCACAGCAGGCCGCCCCCACCAAGGCTATAGCCCACCCATTTTTGGCCATTTGGGGGTTTGGCACCCGACCTTGGGCGCTAATTATTAGTCGCGGCTGTGCCCGTGGGCTATTTTGCAGCACACAGAGGCCGCCCGCAAAGTCTCGGGCCATTCCGAGTCCGGCGGACGAACTTCGCCCCACGCCCACCAAGGTTATAAGCCCACCCGTTTTTGGCCATTTGGGGGTTTGGCACCCGACCTTGGCGCTAATTTTTAGGGCGCGGCTGTGCCCGTGGCCTATTCACAGCAAGCCGCCCCCACCAAGGCTATAGCCCACCCATTTTTGGCCATTTGGGGGTTTTGGCACCCGACCTTCGGGCGCTAATTTTTGGCGTTGCTGTTCCCGGCCTATTTTGGCACACGGAGGCCGCCCGCAAAGTCTTGGGCCATTCCGAGTCAGTGGACGAACTTCGCCCGCCCCACCAAGGCTATAGCCACCCGATTTTTGGCCATTTTTCGCTGGGGTTTTTGGCACCCCAGACTTGGGTGCTAATTTTTGGGCGGCTGTGCCCGTGGCCTATTTTTGGCACAATGAGGTCTGCCACGCAAAGTCTCGGGCCATTCCGAGTCAGGCGGACGAACCGCCACGCCCCCACAAAGGCTATAGGCCACCCGTTTGTTGGCCACTTGGGGTTTTGGCACCGGACTTGGTGCTAATTTTTGGGCGGCTGTGTCGTGGGTTATTTTGGCACACGGAGGCCCGACCGCAAAGTCTCGGGCCATTCGAGTCCGGCGGACGAACCGCCCACACCCCCACCAGGCTATAGCCCACCCGTTTTTCCCATTTGGGGTTTTGGCACCCGACCTTCGTGCGCTAATTTTTGGGCGCGGCTGTGCCCGTGGCCTATTTTTGGCACCGGAGGCCGCCATAAAGTCTGGGGCCATTCCGAGTCCGAGCGGACCGAACCGCCCAGCGCCCCCACGAAGGCTATAGCTCACCCGATTTTTGGCAATTTTCCGCTGGGGGTTTTGGCATCCCGACTTTCGGCTGCTAATTTTTGGTGGCTATGCCGTGGCCTATTTTAACACCACGGAGGCCCCCATAAAGTCTCGGGCCATTCCGAGTCCGGCTGTGAACTTCGCCAGCCCCCACCAAGGCTATAGCCCACCTTTTTTTTGGTCATTTGGGGGGTTTTGGCACCGCGACCTTCGGGCGCTAATTTTTGGGCGCGGCTATGCCCGTGGGCTATTTTTAGCACCATGAGGCCGCCCGCAAAGTCTCGGGCCATTCCGAGTCCGGCGGACAGAACCCCGCGCCCCACCAAGGCTATAGCCACCGTTTCTGGCCATTTGGGGGTTTTGGCACCCGACCTTCGGGCGCTAATAATTGGTCGTGGCTGTGCCCGTGGCCTATTTTTTCCACACTGAGGCCGCCCGCAAAGTCTCGGGCCATTCCGAGTCCGGCGGACGAACTTCGCCCACGCCCCCTACCAAGGCTATAGCCCACCCGTTTTTTGGCCATGTGGGGTTTTGGCACCCCGACCTTCGGGCGCTAATTTTTCGGCGCGGCTGTGCCCGTGGCCTATTTTTGGAAAAGGGAGACCACCCGCAAAGTCTCGGGCCATTCCGAGTCCGGCGAGACGAACCACGCCCCCCACCAAGGCTATAGCCCACCCATTTTTGGCCATTTGGGGATTTGGCACTGACCTTCGGGGCGCTAATTTTTAGGCGCGACTGTGCACGTGGGTTATTTTGTCACACGGATGCCTACCGCAGAGTCTCGGGCCATACCGATTCCGGCGGACGAACCGCCACACCCCACCAAGGCTATAGCCCACCCGTTTTCCCATTTGGGGGTTTTGGCACCCGACCTTGGGCTCCTAATTTTTGGGCGCGCTGTGGCCGTGGCCTATTTTTGCTCTCGGAGGCCGCCCGCAAAGTCTCGGGCCATTCCGAGTCCGGCGGACGAACTTCGCCCAAGCCCCCCACCAAGGCTATAGCCCACCCGATTTTTGGCCATTTTTTCGCTGGGGGGTTTTGGCACCCCGAACTTCGGGTGCTAATTTTTGGGCGCGGCTGTGCCTGTGGCCTATTTTTGGCACACGGAGGCCGCCCGAAAAGGCTCGGGCCATTCCGATTCCGGCGGACGAACTTCGCCCACGCACCCAACCAAGGCTATATAGCCCACTCGATTTTTGGCCATTTTTCCGCTGGGGGGTTTTGGCACCCCGACTTTCGGCTGCTAATTTTTGGGCGCGGCTATGCCCGTGGCCTATTTTTGGCACACGGAGGCCGCCCCCAAAGTCTCAGGCCATTCCGAGTCCGAGGCGGACAGGCTTCGCCACGCCCCCCACCAAGGCGATAGCCCACCCGATTTTTGGCCATTTTTCCGCCGGGGGGTTTTGGCACCCCGACCTTCGGCCGCTAATTTTTGGGCGCGGCTATGCCCGCGGCCTATTTTTGGCACACGGAGGCCACCCGCAAAGTCTCGGGCCATTGCGAGTCCGGCGGACGAACTTCGCCCACGCCCCCCACCAAGGCTATAGCCCACCCGATTTTTGGCCATTTTTCCGCCGGGGGGTTTTGGCGCCCCGACCTTCGGGCGCTAATTTTTGGGCGTGGCTATGCCCGTGGCCTATTTTTGGCACACGGAGGCCGCCCGCAAAGTCTCGGGCCATTCCGAGTCTGGCGGACAGAACCGCCACGCCCCCACCAAGGCTATAGCCCACCCGATTTTTGGCCATTTTCCGCCGGGGTTTTGGCACCCGACCTTCGGGCGCTAATTTTGGTGCGGCTACGCCGTGTCCTATTTTGGCACACGGAGGTCGCCCATAAGTCTCTGGCCATTCGAGTCCGGCGGACGAACCGCCACGCCCCCACAAAGGCTATAGCCCACCCGTTTGTTGGCCACTTGGGGGTTTTGGCACCCGACGTTCTGGCGCTAATTTTTGGGCTCGGCTATGCCGATGGCTTATTTTTGGAACAATGTGGCCACCCGAAAAGTCTCGGGCCATTCCGAGTCCGGCGGACGAACTTCGCCCACGCACCCCACCAAGGCTATATAGCCCACTCGATTTTTGGCCATTTTTCCGCTGGGGGGTTTTGGCACCCGACTTTCGGCTGCTAATTTTTGGGCGCGGCTATGCCCGTGGCCTATTTTTGGCACTCAGAGGCCGCCCGCAAAGTCTCGGGCCATTCCGAGTCCGAGGGACGCCCAACACCCACCAAGCTATATAGCCCACTCGATTTTTAGGCCATTTTCCGCTGGGGGTTTTGGCACCCGACTTTCGGCTGCTAATTTTTGGCGGCTATGCCCGTGGCCTATTTTGGCACCACGGAGGCCGCCCCCAAAGTCTCAGGCCATTCCGAGTCCGGGCGGACGAACTTCGCCCCCCCCACCAAGGCTATAGCCCACCCGATTTTTGGCCATTTTCCGCTGGGGTTTTGGCACCCGACTTTCGGCGCTAATTTTTGGGCGCGGCTATGCCCGTGGCCTATTTTTGGCTTTCAGAGGCCGCCCGCAAAGTCTCGGGCCATTCCGAGACCGGCGGACGAACTTCGCCCACGCCCCCCACCAAGGCTATAGCCCACCCGATTTTTGGCCACTTGGGGTTTTGGCACCCGACCTTGGGCTGCTAATTTTTGGGCGCGGCTATGCCCGTGGCCTATTTTTGGCACACGGAGGCCGCCCGCAAAGTCTCGGGCCATTCCGAGTCCGGCGGACGAACTTCGCCCACGCACCCCACCAAGGCTATATAGCCCACTCGATTTTTGGCCATTTTTCCGCTGGGGGGTTTTGGCACCCCGACTTTCGGCTGCTAATTTTTGGGCGCGGCTATGCCCGTGGCCTATTTTTGGCACACGGAGGCCGCCCCCAAAGTCTCTGGCCATTCCGAGTCCGGCGGAAGAACTTCGCCCACGCCCCCCACAAAGGCTATAGCCCACCCGTTTGTTGGCCACTTGGGGGGTTTTGGCACCCCGACCTTCGGGCGCTAATTTTTGGGCGCGGCTATGCCCGTGGCCTATTTTTGGCACTCAGAGGCCGCCCGCAAAGTCTCGGGCCATTCCGAGTCCGGCGGACGAACTTCGCCCACGCACCCCACCAAGGCTATATAGCCCACTCGATTTTTGGCCATTTTTCCGCTGGGGGGTTTTGGCACCCCGACTTTCGGCTGCTAATTTTTGGGCGCGGCTATGCCCGTGGCCTATTTTTGGCACACGGAGGCCGCCCCCAAAGTCTCAGGCCATTCCGAGTCCGAGTAGACGAACTTCGCCCGCCCCCACCAAGGCGATAGCCCACCACGATTTTGGCCATTTTCCGCTTGGGGTTTTGGCACCCGACCTTGACCGCTAATTTTTGGGCGCGGCTATGCCAGCGGCCTATTTTAACACCACAGGAGGCCACCCGCAAAGTCTCGGGCCATTGCGAGTCCGAGGCGAATGAACCGCCGACGCCCCCACCAAGGCTATAGCCCACCCGATTTTTGGCCATTTTCCGCCGGAGGTTTTGGCGCCCGACCTTCGAGGCGCTAATTTTTAGTCTTGGGCTATGCCCGTGTCCTATTTTTGGCACACGGAGGTCCCCGCAAAGTCTCTGGCCATTCGAGTCAGGGGACCGAACTTACGCCCCCACAAGGCTATAGCCCACCCGTTTGTTGGCCACTTAGGGTTTGGCACCCGACCTTCGGGCGCTAATTTTTAGGCGCGGCTATGCCCGTGGCCTATTTTGGCACTCAGAGGCCGCCCGCAAAGTCTCGGGCCATTCCGAGAGTCCGAGCGGACCCGCCACCCCCCCACCAAGGCTATATAGCCCACTCGTTTTTGGCCATTTTTCCGCTGGGGTTTTGGCACTAACTTTCGGCTGCTAATTTTTGGGCGGCTATGCCCGTGTCCTATTTTTGGCACACGGAGGCCGCCCCCAAAGTCTCAGGCCATTCCGAGTCCGGCGGACGAACTTCGCCCACGCCCCCCACAAAGGCTATAGCCCACCCGTTAGTTGGCCATTTGGGGGGTTTTGGCACCCCGGACTTCGGGTGCTAATTTTTTGGCGCGGCTGTGCCCGTGGCCTATATTTGGCACACGGAGGCCGCCCGAAAAGGCTCGGGCCATTCCGAGTCCGGCGGACGAACTTCGCCCACGCCCCCCTCCAAGGCTATATAGCCCACCCGATTTTTGGCCATTTTTCCGCTGGGGGGTTTTGGCATCCCGACTTTCGGCTGCTAATTTTTGGGCGCGGCTATGCCCGTGGCCTATTTTTGGCACACGGAGGCCGCCCCCAAAGTCTCGGGCCATTCCGAGTCCGGCGGACGAACTTCGCCCACGCCCCCCACCAAGGCGATAGCCCACACGATTTTTGGCCATTTTTCCGCCGGGGGGTTTTGGCACCCCGACCTTCGGCCGCTAATTTTTGGGCGCGGCTATGCCCGCGGCCTATTTTTGGCACACGGAGGCCACCCGCAAAGTCTCGGGCCATTGCGAGTCCGGCGGACGAACTTCGCCGACGCCCCCCACCAAGGCTATAGCCCACCCGATTTTTGGCCATTTTTCCGCCGGAGGGTTTTGGCGCCCCGACCTTCGGGCGCTAATTTTGGTGCGCGGCTATGCCCGTGTCCTATTTTTGGCACACGGAGGTCCCCCGCAAAGTCTCTGGCCATTCCGAGTCCGGCGGACGAACTTCGCCCACGCCCCCCACAAAGGCTATAGCCCACCCGTTTGTTGGCCACTTGGGGGGTTTTGGCACCCCGACCTTCGGGCGCTAATTTTTGGGCGCGGCTATGCCCGTGGCCTATTTTTGGCACTCAGAGGCCGCCCGCAAAGTCTCGGGCCATTCCGAGTCCGGCGGACGAACTTCGCCCACGCACCCCACCAAGGCTATATAGCCCACTCGTTTTTTGGCCATTTTTCCGCTGGGGGGTTTTGGCACCCCAACTTTCGGCTGCTAATTTTTGGGCGCGGCTATGCCCGTGGCCTATTTTTGGCACACGGAGGCCGCCCCCAAAGTCTCAGGCCATTCCGAGTCCGGCGGACGAACTTCGCCCACGCCCCCCACAAAGGCTATAGCCCACCCGTTAGTTGGCCATTTGGGGGGTTTTGGCACCCCGGACTTCGGGTGCTAATTTTTTGGCGCGGCTGTGCCCGTGGCCTATATTTGGCACACGGAGGCCGCCCGAAAAGGCTCGGGCCATTCCGAGTCCGGCGGACGAACTTCGCCCACGCCCCCCTCCAAGGCTATATAGCCCACCCGATTTTTGGCCATTTTTCCGCTGGGGGGTTTTGGCATCCCGACTTTCGGCTGCTAATTTTTGGGCGCGGCTATGCCCGTGGCCTATTTTTGGCAAACGGAGGCCGCCCCCAAAGTCTCGGGCCATTCCGAGTCCGGCGGACGAACTTCGCCCACGCCCCCCACCAAGGCGAAGCCCACCCGATTTTTGGCCATTTTTCCGCCGGGGGGTTTTGGGACCCCGACCTTCGGCCGCTAATTTTTGGGCGCGGCTATGCCTGCGGCCTATTTTTGGCACACGGAGGCCACCCGCAAAGTCTCGGGCCATTGCGAGTCCGGCGGACGAACCGCCACGCCCCCACCAAGGCTATAGCCCACCCGATTTTTGGCCATTTTCCAGGGGGTTTTGGCGCCCGACCTTGGGCGCTAATTTTTGGCGTGGCTATGCCCATTGGCCTATTTTGGCACACGGAGGCCGCCCGCAAAGTCTCGGGCCATTCCGGAGTCTGGCGGACGAACTTCGCCACGCCCCACCAAGGCTATAGCCCACCCGATTTTGGCCATTTTCCGGGGGGTTTTGGCACCCCGACCTTCGGGCGCTAATTTTTGTGCGCGGCTATGCCCGTGTCCTATTTTTGGCACACGGAGGTCGCCCGCAAAGTCTCGGGCCATTCCGAGTCCGGCGGACGAACTTCGCCCACGCCCCCCACAAAGGCTATAGCCCACCCGTTTGTTGGCCACTTGGGGGGTTTTGGCAACCCGACCTTCGGGCGCTAATTTTTGGGCGCGGCTATGCCCGTGGCCTATTTTTGGCACTCAGAGGCCGCCCGCAAAGTCTCGGGCCATTCCGAGTCCGGTGGACGAACTTCGCCCACGCCCCCCACCAAGGCTATAGCCCACCCGTTTTCTGGCCATTTGGGGGGTTTTGGCACCCCGACCTTCGGGCGCTAATTATTGGTCGCGGCTGTGCCCGTGGGCTATTTTGGCACACACAGGGCCGCCCGCAAAGTCTCGGGCCATTCCGAGTCCAGGCGGACGAACTTCGCCACGCCCCCACCAAGGTTATAGCCCACCCGTTTTTGGCCATTTGGGGGTTTTGGCACCCGACCTTGGGCGCTATTTTTTGGGCGCGGCTGTGCCCGTGGCATATTTTTGGCAAACGGAGGCCGCCCCCCACCAAGGCTATAGCCCACCCATTTTTTGGCCATTTGGGGGGTTTTGGCACCCCGACCTTCGGGCGCTAATTATTGGTCGCGGCTGTGCCCGTGGGCTATTTTTGGCACACAGAGGCCGCCCGCAAAGTCTCGGGCCATTCCGAGTCCGGCGGACGAACTTCGCCCACGCCCCCCACCAAGGTTATAGCCCACCCGTTTTTTGGCCATTTGGGGGTTTTGGCACCCGACCTTCGGGCGCTAATTTTTGGCGCGGCTGTGCCCGTGGCCTATTTTGGCAAATGGAGGCCGCCCCCCACCAAGGCTATAGCCCACCCATTTTTGGCCATTTGGGGGTTTGGCACCCGACCTTGGGCGCTAATTTTTGGGCGTTGCTGTTCCGCGGCCTATTTTGGCACACGGAGGCCGCCCGCAAAGTCTTGGGCCATTCAGTCCGAGTGGACGAACTTCGCCACGCCCCCACCAAGGCTATAGCGCACACGATTTTTGGCCATTTTTTCGCTGGGGGTTTTGGCTTTGAACTTGGAGTGCTAATTTTTGGGCGGCTGTGCCCGTGGCCTATTTTGGCACAATGAGTCTGCCCGCAAAGTCTCGGGCCATTCCGAGTCCGGCGGACGAACTTCGCCCACGCCCCCCACAAAGGCTATAGGCCACCCGTTTGTTGGCAACTTGGGGGGTTTTGGCACCCCGCACTACGGGTGCTAATTTTTGGGCGCGGCGGGGGACGTGGGTTATTTTTGGCACACGGAGGCCGACCGCAAAGTCTCGGGCCATTCCGAGTCCGAGTGGATGAACCGCCCACACCCCCAAGGCTATAGCCCACCGTTTTTCCCATTTGGGGGGTTTTGGCACCCCGCCTTCGTGCGCTAATTTTTGGGCGCGGCTGTGCGGGTGGCCTATTTTTGGCACACGGAGGCCGCCCGCAAAGTCTGGGGCCATTCCGAGTCCGGCGGACGAACTTCGCCCGCGCCCCCCACGAAGGCTATAGCTCACCCGATTTTTGGCAATTTTTCCGCTGGGGGGTTTTGGCATCCCGACTTTCGGCTGCTAATTTTTGGGCGCGGCTATGCCCGTGGCCTATTTTAACACCACGGAGGCCCCCATAAGTCTCGGGCCATTCCGAGTCCATGTGAACTCGCCCCCACCAAGGCTATAGCCCACCCGTTTTTGGTCATTTGGGGGTTTTGGCACCGCGACCTTGGGCGCTAATTTTGGCGCGGCTATGCCCGTGGGCTATTTTACAGCACCGCATGGGCCGCCGCAAAGTCTCGGGCCATTCCGAGTCAGGCGGAAGAACTTCGCCCTCGCCCCCCACCAAGGCTATAGCCCACCCGTTTTCTGGCCATTTGGGGGGTTTTGGCACCCCGACCTTCGGGCGCTAATAATTGGTCGTGGCTGTGCCCGTGGCCTATTTTTTCCACACGGAGGCCGCCCGCAAAGTCTCGGGCCATTCCGAGTCCGGCGGACGAACTTCGCCCACGCCCCCCACCAAGGCTATAGCCCACCCGTTTTTTGGCCATTTGGGGGGTTTTGGCACCCCGACCTTCCGGCGCTAATTTTTCGCGGCTGTGCCCGTGGCCTATTTTTGGAAAAGGGAGACCACCCGCAAAGTCTCGGGCCATTCGAGTCCGGCGGATGAACTTCACCCACACCCCCCACCAAGGCTATAGCCCACCCGTTTTTTGGCCATTTGGGGGGTTTTGGCACCCCGACCTTCGGGCGCTAATTTTTGGGCGCGACTGTGCACGTGGGTTATTTTTGGCACACGGAGGCCTACCGCAGAGTCTCGGGCCATTCCGAGTCCGGCGGACGAACTTCGCCCACACCCCCACCAAGGCTATAGCCCACCCGTTTTTTTCCCATTTGGGGGGTTTTGGCACCCCGACCTTCGGGCTCTAATTTTTGGGCGCGGCTGTGGCCGTGGCCTATTTTGCAACTCTCGGAGGCCGCCAAAGTCTCGGGCCATTCCGAGTCCGTGGACGAACTTCGCCCAAGCCCCCCACCAAGGCTATAGCCCACCCGATTTTTGGCCATTTTTCGCTGGGGGGTTTGGGCACCCCGCACTTCGGGTGCTAATTTTTGGGCGCGGCTGTGCCCCTGTCCTATTTTTGGCGCAATGAGTCTGCCCGCAAAGTCTCGGGCCATTCCGAGTCCGGCGGACGAACTTCGCCCACGCCCCCCCACAAAGGCTATAGCCCACCCGTTTTTTGGCCATTTGGGGGGGTTTGGCACCCGACTTTGGGCGCTAATTTTTAAGGCGCGGCTATGCCGTGGCATATTTTAGCACGGAGGCCGCGCCCAAAGTCTCGGGCCATTCGAGTCCGAGCGGACGAACTTCGCCACGCCCCACCAAGGCTATAGCCCACCCGATTTTGGGCCTTTTTTCCGCCGGGGAGTTTTGGCATCCCGACCTTCGGGCACTAATTTTTGGGCGCGGCTAAGCCCGTGGCCTATTTTTGGCACACGGAGGACGCCCCCAAAGTATCGGGCCATTCCGAGTCCGGCGGACGAAATTCGCCCACGCCCCCCACCAAGGCTATAGCCACCCCGAGTTTTGGCCATTTTTCCGCTGGGGGTTTTGGCACCCGACCTTGGGCGCTAATTTTTGGGCGCGGCTATGCCCGTGGCCTATTTTGGCACAGGAGACTGCCCCAAAGTCTCGGGCCATTCAGTCAGACGAACTTCGCCCACACCCCCCACCAAGGCTATAGCCCACCCGGTTTTTGGCCATTTGGTGGGGTTTGGCCCCGCGAACTTCGGGTGCTAATTATTGGGCACGGCTGTGCCCGTGGCCTATTTTTGGCACATGGAGGCTGCCCGCAAAGTCTCGGGCCATTCCGAGTCCGGCTGACAAACTTCGCCCACGCCCCCCACCAAGGCTATAGCCCACCCGAGTTTTGGCCATTTTTTCGCTGGGGGGTTTTGGTACCCGGGGTGCTAATTTTTGGGCGCGGCTGTGCCCGTTGCCTATTTTTGGCACAATGAGTCCGCCCGCAAAGTCTCGGGCCATTCCGAGTCCGGCGGACAAACTTCGCCCATGCCCCCTACAAAGGCTATAGCCCACCCGTTTGTTGGCCACTTGGGGTGTTTTGGCACCCCGAACTTCAGGTGCTAATTATTGGGCGCGGCTGTGCCCGTGGCCTATTTTTGGAACACGGAGGCCGCGCCCAAAGTCTCGGGTCAGTCCGAGTCCGGCGGACGAACTTCGTCCACGCCCCCCACCAAGGCTATAGCCCACCCGTTTTTTGGCCATTTAGCGGGTATTGGCACCCGACCTTGGGTGCTAATTTTTGCGCTAAGCCGTGGCCTATTTTGCACCACGGAGGCCGCCATAAGTCTCGTGCCATTCCTTGTCCAGTAGACGAACTTTGCCACGCCCCCCTCCAAGCCGCTATAGCCCACCCGATATTTGGCCATTTTTCCGCCGGGAGTTTTGGCATCCCGACCTTGGGCACTAATTTTTAGGCGGCTAAGCCCGTGGCCTATTTTTGGCACAGAGGCGCCCAAAGTCTCGGGCCATTCCGAGTCCGGCGGACAAAAAATTCGCCCGCCCCCACCAAGGCTATGGCCCACCCGATTTTTGGCCATTTTCCGCTGGGGGTTTTGGCACCCGACCTTCGGGCGCTAATTTTGGGCGCTGTATGCCCGCGGCCTATTTTTTGGCACCACGGAGACCGCCCCAAAGTCTCGGGCCATTCCAAGTCCGGACGAACTTCGCCCACACCCCACCAAGGCTATAGCCCACCCGTTTTTGGCCATTTGGGGGTTTTGGCACCCGAACTTCGGGTGCTAATTATTAGACGGCTGTGCCGTGGCCTATTTTGGCACCACGGAGGCCGCCCATAAGTCTCGGGCCATTCCAAGTCAGTGGACGAACTTCGCCACGCCCCCACCATGGCTATAGCCCACCCGTTTTTGGCCATTTGGGGTTTTGGCACCCGATCCTTGGTGCTAATTTTAGATGCGGCTGTGCCGTGGCCTATTTTGGCACACGGAGGCCGCCACGCAAAGTCTGCGCCATTCCTTGTCCGAGACCAGAACTTTGCCACGCCCCCCACCAAGGCTATAGCCTACCCGATTTTTGGCCATTTTCCGCTGGGGGGTTTTGTCACCCCGACCTTCGGGCACTAATTTTTGGGCGCGGCTGTGCCCGTGGCCTATTTTTGGCACACCGAGGCCACCCGCAAAGTCTCGGGCCATTTCGAGTCCGGCGGACGAACTTCGCCCACGCCCCCTACCAAGGCTATAGCCCACCCGTTTTTTGTCCATTTGGGGGGTTTTGGCACCCGAACGTCGGGTGCTAATTTTTGGGCGCGGCTATGCCCGTGGCCTATTTTTGGCACACGGAGGCCGCCCGCAAAGTCTCGGGCCATTCCGAGTCCGGCAGACGAACTTCGCACACGCCCCCCACCAAGGCTATAGCCCACCCGTTTTTTGTCCATTTGGGGGTTTTTGGCACCCTGACCTTCGGGCTCTAATTTTTGGGCGCGGCTGTGCCCGTGGTCTATTTTTGGCAAACGGAGGCCGCCCGCGAAGTCTCATGCTATTCCTAGTCCGGCGGACGAACTTCGCCCACGCCCCCCACCAAGGCTATATCCCACCCGTTTTTTGGCCATTTGGGGGGTTTTGGCACCCCGACCTCCGGGTGCTAATTTTTGGGCGCGGCTGTGCCCGTGGCCAATTTTTGGCACACGGAGGCCGCCCGCAACGTCTCGTGCCATTCCTAGTCCGGCGGACGAACTTCGCCCACGCCCCGCACCAAGTCTATAGCCCACCCGATTTTTGGCCATTTTTCGGCTGGGGCGTTTTGGCACCCCGACCTTCGGGCGCTAATTTTTGGGCGCGGCTGTTCCCGTGGCCTATTTTTGGCACACGGAGGCCGCCCGCAAAGTCTCGGGCCATTCCGAGTCCGGCGGACAAACTTCCCCCGCGCCCCCCACCAAGATCAATAGCCCACCCGTTTTTTGGCCATTTGGGTGGTTTTGGCACCCCGACCTTCGGGTGCTAATTTTTGGGCGCGGCTGTGCCCGTGGCCTATTTTTGGCACTCAGAGGCCGCCCGCAAAGTCTCGGGCCATTCCGAGTCCGGCGGACGAACTTCGCCCACGCCCCCCACCAAGGCTATATAGCCCACTCGTTTTTTGGCCATTTTCCGCTGGGGTTTTGGCACTTTTAACTTTCGGCTGCTAATTTTTGGCGCGGCTATGCCCGTGGCCTATTTTTGCACGGAGCGCCCCCAAAGTCTCAGGCCATTCCGAGTCCAGTAAGCCGCCCCCCACCAGGCGATAGCCCACCCGATTTTAGCCATTTTCCGCCGGGGTTTTGGCACCCGACCTTCGACCGCTAATTTTTGGGCGCGGCTATGCCGCATGCCTATTTTCTGGAGGCCACCCGCAAAGTCTCGGGCCATTGCGAGTCCAGGCGGACGAACCGCCACGCCCCCACCAAGGCTTTAGCCCACCCGATTTTTGGCCATTTTCCTTGAGGGTTTTGGCGCCCGACCTTGGGCTCTAATTTTTGGCGTGGCTTTGCCCGTGGCCTATTTTGCACCGGAGGCCGCCAAAGTCTCGGGCCATTCCGAGTCTGGCGGACGAACTTCGCCCGCCCCCACCAAGGCTATAGCCCACCCGATTTTTGGCCATTTTCCGCCGGGGTTTTGGCACCCGACCTTGGGCGCTAATTTTGGTGCGCGGCTATGCCCGTGTCCTATTTTGGCACCTGGAGTCGCCATAAAGTCTCTGGCCATTCCGAGTCCAGTGGACGAACTTCGCCACGCCCCCACAAGGCTATAGCCCACCGTTTGTTGGCCACTTGGGGTTTTGGCACCCGACCTTCGGGCGCTAATTTTTGGGCGGCTATGCCCGTGGCCTATTTTTGGCACATTGAGGCCGCCCAAAAAGTCTCGGGCCTTACCGAGTACGGCGGACAAACTTCACCAGCCCCCCCCACCAAGGCTATAGCCCACCCGTTTGTTGGCCACTTGGGGGGTTTTGGCGCCCCGACCTTCGGGCGCTAATTTTTGGGCGTGGCTATACCCGTGGCCTATTTTTGGCACACGGAGGCCGCCCGCAAAGTCTCGGGCCATTCCGAGTCCGGCGGACGAACTTCGCCCACGCCCCCCACCAAGGCTATAGCCCACCCGATTTTTGGCCATTTTTCCGCCGGGGGGTTTTGGCACCCCGACCTTCGGGCGCTAATTTTTGTGCGCGGCTATGCCCGTGTCCTATTTTTGGCACACGGAGGTCGCCCGCAAAGTCTCGGGCCATTCCGAGTCCGGCGGACGAACTTCGCCCACGCCCCCCACAAAGGCTATTGCCCACCTGTTTGTTGGCCACTTGGGGGGTTTTGGCACCCCGAACTTTGGGTGCTAATTATTGGCCGCGGCTGTGCCCGTGGCCTATTTTTGGCACACGGAGGCCGCCCGCAAAGTCTCGGGCCATTCCGAGTCCGGCGGACGAACTTCGCCCACGCCCCCCACAAAGGCTATAGCCCACCCGTTTGTTGGCCACTTGGGGGGTTTTGGCACCCCGAACTTCGGGTGCTAATTATTGGGCGCGGCTGTGCCCGTGGCCTATTTTTGGCACACGGAGGCCGCCCGCAAAGTCTCGGGCCATTCCGAGTCCGGCTGACGAACTTCGCCCGCGCCCCCCACCAAGGCTATAGCCCACCCGATTTTTGGCCATTTATTCGCTGGGGGGTTTTGGCACCCCGAACTTCGGGTGCTAATTTTTGGGCGCGGCTGTGCCCGTGGCCTATTTTTGGCACAATGAGTCCGCCCGCAAAGTCTCGGGCCATTCCGATTCCGGCGGACGAACTTCGCCCACACCCCCTACCAAGGCTATAGCCCACCGGTTTTTTGGCCATTTGGGGGGTTTTGGCACCCCGAACTTCGGGTGCTAATTTTTGGGCGCGGCTGTGCCCGTTGCCTATTTTTGGCACAATGAGTCCGCCCGCAAAGTCTCGGGCCATTCCGAGTCCGGCGGACAAACTTCGCCCACGCCCCCCCACAAAGGCTATATAGCCCACCCGTTAGTTGGCCATTTGGGGGGTTTTGGCACCCCGGACTTCGGGTGCTAATTTTTTGGTGCGGCTGTGCCCGTGGCCTATATTTGGCACACGGAGGCCGCCCGAAAAGGCTCGGGCCATTCCGATTCCGGCGGACGAACTTCGCCCACGCACCCAACCAAGGCTATATAGCCCACTCGATTTTTGGCCATTTTTCCGCTGGGGGGTTTTGGCACCCCGACTTTCGGCTGCTAATTTTTGGGCGCGGCTATGCCCGTGGCCTATTTTTGGCACACGGAGGCCGCCCCCAAAGTCTCGGGCCATTCCGAGTCCGGCGAGACTTCGCCACGCCCCCAAAGGCGAAGCCCACCCGATTTGGCCATTTTCCGCCGAGGTTTTGGGACCCGACCTTGGCCGCTAATTTTTGGGCGCGACTATGCCGCGACCTATTTTTTAACACCACGGAGGCCACCCGCAAAGTCTCGGGCCATTGCGAGTCAGCGGACGAACTTCGCCACGCCCCCACCAAGGCTATAGCCCACCCGATTTTTGGCCATTTTTCCTTGAGGGTTTTGGCGCCCGACCTTCGGGCGCTAATTTTTGGTCGTGGCTATGCCCGTGGCCTATTTTGGCACACGGAGGCCGCCCGCAAAGTCTCGGGCCATTCAGTCTGGCGGACGAACTTCGCCACGCCCCCCCAAGGCTATAGCCCACCCGATTTTTGGCCATTTTTCCGCGGAGGTTTTGGCACCCGACCTTGGGCGCTAATTTTTGTGCGGCTATGCCCGTGTCCTATTTTGGCACACGGAGTCGCCCATAAAGTCTCGGGCCATTCCGAGTCCGAGGCGGACGAACCGCCACGCCCACAAAGGCTATAGCCCACCCGTTTGTTGGCCACTTGGGGGGTTTTGGCACCCCGACCTTCGGGCGCTAATTTTTGGGCGCGGCTATGCCCGTGGCCTATTTTTGGCACTCAGAGGCCGCCCGCAAAGTCTCGGGCCATTCCGAGTCCGGCGGACGAACTTCGCCCACGCCCCCCACCAAGGCTATAGCCCACCCGATTTTTGGCCATTTTTCCGCCGGGGGGTTTTGGCGCCCCGACCTTCGGGCGCTAATTTTTGGGCGCGGCTATGCCCGTGGCCTATTTTTGGCACTCAGAGGCCGCCCGCAAAGTCTCGGGCCATTCCGAGTCCGGCGGACGAACTTCGCCCACGCCCCCCACCAAGGCTATAGCCCACCCGTTTTCTGGCCATTTGGGGGGTTTTGGCACCCCGACCTTCGGGCGCTAATTATTGGTCGCGGCTGTGCCCGTGGGCTATTTTTGGCACACAGAGGCCGCCCGCAAAGTCTCGGGCCATTCCGAGTCCGGCGGACGAACTTCGCCCACGCCCCCCACCAAGGTTATAGCCCACCCGTTTTTTGGCCATTTGGGTGTTTTGGCACCCGACCTTGGGCGCTAATTTTGGCGCGGCTGTGCCCGTGGCCTATTTTTGGCAAACGGAGGCCGCCCCCCACCAAGGCTATAGCCCACCCATTTTTTGGCCATTTGGGGGGTTTTGGCACCCCGACCTTCGGGCGCTAATTATTGGTCGCGGCTGTGCCCGTGGGCTATTTTTGGCACACAGAGGCCGCCCGCAAAGTCTCGGGCCATTCCGAGTCCGGCGGACGAACTTCGCCCACGCCCCCCACCAAGGTTATAGCCCACCCGTTTTTTGGCCATTTGGGGGGTTTTGGCACCCCGACCTTCGGGCGCTAATTTTTGGGCGCGGCTGTGCCCGTGGCCTATTTTTGGCAAACGGAGGCCGCCCCCCACCAAGGCTATAGCCCACCCATTTTTTGGCCATTTGGGGGGTTTTGGCACCCCGACCTTCGGGCGCTAATTTTTGGGCGTTGCTGTTCCCGCGGCCTATTTTTGGCACACGGAGGCCGCCCGCAAAGTCTTGGGCCATTCCGAGTCCGGCGGACGAACTTCGCCCACGCCCCCCACCAAGGCTATAGCCCACCCGATTTTTGGCCATTTTTTCGCTGGGGGGTTTTGGCACCCCGAACTTCGGGTGCTAATTTTTGGGCGCGGCTGTGCCCGTGGCCTATTTTTGGCACAATGAGTCTGCCCGCAAAGTCTCGGGCCATTCCGAGTCCGGCGGACGAACTTCGCCCACGCCCCCCACAAAGGCTATAGGCCACCCGTTTGTTGGCCACTTGGGGGGTTTTGGCACCCCGGACTTCGGGTGCTAATTTTTGGGCGCGGCTGTGTACGTGGGTTATTTTTGGCACACGGAGGCCGACCGCAAAGTCTCGGGCCATTCCGAGTCCGGCGGACGAACTTCGCCCACACCCCCACCAAGGCTATAGCCCACCCGTTTTTTTCCCATTTGGGGGGTTTTGGCACCCCGACCTTCGTGCGCTAATTTTTGGGCGCGGCTGTGCCCGTGGCCTATTTTTGGCACACGGAGGCCGCCCGCAAAGTCTGGGGCCATTCCGAGTCCGGCGGACGAACTTCGCCCGCGCCCCCCACGAAGGCTATAGCTCACCCGATTTTTGGCAATTTTTCCGCTGGGGGGTTTTGGTACCCCGACCTTCGGGCGCTAATTTTTGGGCGCGGCTATGCCCGTGTCCTATTTTTGTCACACGGAGGCCGCCCGCAAAGTCTCGTGCCATTCCGAGTCCGGCGGACGAACTTCGCCCACGCCCCCCACAAAGGCTATAGCCCACCCGTTTGTTGGCCACTTGGGGGTTTGGCTTTTGACCCGGGTGCTAATTATTGGGCGCGGCTGTGCCCGTGGCCTATTTTTGGCACACGGAGGCCGCCCGATAAGTCTCGGACCATTCCGAGTCCGGCGGACGAACTTCGCCCACGCCCCCCACCAAGGCTATAGCCCACCCGTTTGTTGGCCACTTGGGGTTTTGGCTTTTGAACTTCAGGTGCTAATTATTGGGCGCGGCTGTGCCCGTGGCCTATTTTTGGCACACGGATGCCGCCCGCAAAGTCTCGGGCCATTCCGAGTCCGGCTGACGAACTTCGCCCGCGCCCCCCACCAAGGCTATAGCCCACCCGATTTTTGGCCATTTATTCGCTGGGGGGTTTTGCACCCCGAACTTCGGGTGCTAATTTTTGGGGCGCGGCTGTGCCCGTGGCCTACTTTTTGGCACAATGAGTCCGCCCGCAAAGTCTCGGGCCATTCCGAGTCCGGCGGACGAACTTCGCCCACACCCCCCACCAAGGCTATAGCCCACCCGTTTTTTGGCCATTTGGGGTGTTTTGGCACCTCGAAATTCGGGTGCTAATTATTGGGCGCGGCTGTGCCCGTGGCCTATTTTTGGCACACGGAGGCCGCCCGCAAAGTCTCGGGCCATTCCGAGTCCGGCTGACGAACTTCGCCCACGCCCCCCACCAAGGCTATAGCCCACCCGTTTTTTGGTCATTTGGGGGGTTTTGGCACCGCGACCTTCGGGCGCTAATTTTTGGGCGCGGCTATGCCCGTGGGCTATTTTTGGCACACGGAGGCCGCCCGCAAAGTCTCGGGCCATTCCGAGTCCGGCGGACGAACTTCGCCCACGCCCCCCACCAAGGCTATAGCCCACCCGTTTTCTGGCCATTTGGGGGGTTTTGGCACCCCGACCTTCGGGCGCTAATAATTGGTCGTGGCTGTGCCCGTGGCCTATTTTTTCCACACGGAGGCCGCCCGCAAAGTCTCGGGCCATTCCGAGTCCGGCGGACGAACTTCGCCCACGCCCCCTACCAAGGCTATAGCCCACCCGTTTTTTGGCCATTTGGGGGGTTTTGGCACCCCGACCTTCGGGCGCTAATTTTTCGGCGCGGCTGTGCCCGTGGCCTATTTTTGGAAAAGGGAGACCACCCGCAAAGTCTCGGGCCATTCCGAGTCCGGCGGACGAACTTCGCCCACGCCCCCCACCAAGGCTATAGCCCACCCATTTTTTGGCCATTTGGGGGGATTTGGCACCCCGACCTTCGGGCGCTAATTTTTGGGCGCGACTGTGCACGTGGGTTATTTTTGGCACACGGAGGCCTACCGCAGAGTCTCGGGCCATTCCGAGTCCGGCGGACGAACTTCGCCCACACCCCCACCAAGGCTATAGCCCACCCGTTTTTTTCCCATTTGGGGGGTTTTGGCACCCCGACCTTCGGGCTCTAATTTTTGGGCGCGGCTGTGGCCGTGGCCTATTTTTGGCTCTCGGAGGCCGCCCGCAAAGTCTCGGGCCATTCCGAGTCCGGCGGACGAACTTCGCCCAAGCCCCCCACCAAGGCTATAGCCCACCCGATTTTTGGCCATTTTTTCGCTGGGGGGTTTTGGCACCCCGAACTTCGGGTGCTAATTTTTGGGCGCGGCTGTGCCCATGTCCTATTTTTGGCACAATGAGTCTGCCCGCAAAGTCTCGGGCCATTCCGAGTCCGGCGGACGAACTTCGCCCACGCCCCCCACAAAGGCTATAGCCCACCCGTTTGTTGGCCAGTTGGGGGGTTTTGGCACCCCGACTTTCGGGCGCTAATTTTTGGGCGCGGCTATGCCCGTGGCATATTTTTGGCACACGGAGGCCGCGCCCAAAGTCTCGGGCCATTCCGAGTCCGGCGGACGAACTTCGCCCACGCCCCCCACCAAGGCTATAGCCCACCCGATTTTTGGCCATTTTTCCGCCGGGGAGTTTTGGCATCCCGACCTTCGGGCACTAATTTTTGGGCGCGGCTAAGCCCGTGGCCTATTTTTGGCACACGGAGGACGCCCCCAAAGTATCGGGCCATTCCGAGTCCGGCGGACGAAATTCGCCCACGCCCCCCACCAAGGCTATAGCCCACCCGATTTTTGGCCATTTTTCCGCTGGGGGGTTTTGGCACCCCGACCTTCGGGCGCTAATTTTTGGGCGCGGCTATGCCCGTGGCCTATTTTTGGCACACGGAGACTGCCCCCAAAGTCTCGGGCCATTCCGAGTCCGGCGGACGAACTTCGCCCACACCCCCCACCAAGGCTATAGCCCACCCGGTTTTTGGCCATTTGGGGGGTTTTGGCACCCCGAACTTCGGGTGCTAATTATTGGGCACGGCTGTGCCCGTGGCCTATTTTTGGCACACGGAGGCTGCCCGCAAAGTCTCGGGCCATTCCGAGTCCGGCTGACAAACTTCGCCCACGCCCCCCACCAAGGCTATAGCCCACCCGATTTTTGGCCATTTTTTCGCTGGGGGGTTTTGGTACCCCGAGCTTCGGGTGCTAATTTTTGGGCGCGGCTGTGCCCGTGGCCTATTTTTGGCACAATGAGTCTGCCCGCAAAGTCTCGGGCCATTCTGAGTCCGGCGGACGAACTTCGCCCATGCCCCCCACAAAGGCTATAGCCCACCCGTTTGTTGGCCACTTGGGGGGTTTTGGCACCCCGACTTTCGGGCGCTAATTTTTGGGCGCGACTATGCCCGTGGCCTATTTTTGGAACACGGAGGCCGCGCCCAAAGTCTCGGGTCATTCCGAGTCCGGCGGACGAACTTCGTCCACGCCCCCCACCAAGGCTATAGCCCACCCGTTTTTTGGCCATTTAGGGGGTTTTGGCACCCCGACCTTCGGGTGCTAATTTTTGGGCGCGGCTAAGCCCGTGGCCTATTTTTGGCACACGGAGGCCGCCCGCAAAGTCTCGTGCCATTCCTTGTCCGGCGGACGAACTTTGCCCACGCCCCCCACCAAGGCTATAGCCCACCCGATTTTTGGCCATTTTTCCGCCGGGGAGTTTTGGCATCCCGACCTTCGGGCACTAATTTTTGGGCGCGGCTAAGCCCGTGGCCTATTTTTGGCACACAGAGGCCGCCCCCAAAGTCTCGGGCCATTCCGAGTCCGGCGGACAAAATTCGCCCACGCCCCCCACCAAGGCTATGGCCCACCCGATTTTTGGCCATTTTTCCGCTGGGGGGTTTTGGCACCCCGACCTTCGGGCGCTAATTTTTGGGCGCGGCTATGCCCGCGGCCTATTTTTGGCACACGGAGACCGCCCCCAAAGTCTCGGGCCATTCCAAGTCCGGCGGACGAACTTCGCCCACACCCCCCACCAAGGCTATAGCCCACCCGTTTTTTGGCCATTTGGGGGGTTTTGGCACCCCGAACTTCGGGTGCTAATTATTGGACGCGGCTGTGCCCGTGGCCTATTTTTGGCACACGGAGGCCGCCCGCAAAGTCTCGGGCCATTCCAAGTCCGGCGGACGAACTTCGCCCACGCCCCCCACCATGGCTATAGCCCACCCGTTTTTTGGCCATTTGGGGGGTTTTGGCACCCCGATCCTTCGGGTGCTAATTTTTGGGTGCGGCTGTGCCCGTGGCCTATTTTTGGCACACGGAGGCCGCCCGCAAAGTCTCGTGCCATTCCTTGTCCGGCGGACGAACTTTGCCCACGCCCCCCACCAAGGCTATAGCCCACCCGATTTTTGGCCATTTTTCCGCTGGGGGGTTTTGTCACCCCGACCTTCGGGCACTAATTTTTGGGCGCGGCTGTGCCCGTGGCCTATTTTTGGCACACCGAGGCCACCCGCAAAGTCTCGGGCCATTTCGAGTCCGGCGGACGAACTTCGCCCACGCCCCCTACCAAGGCTATAGCCCACCCGTTTTTTGGCAATTTCGGGGGTTTTGGCACCCGAACTTCGGGTGCTAATTTTTGGGCGCGGCTATGCCCGTGGCCTATTTTTGGCACACGGAGGCCGCCCGCAAAGTCTCGGGCCATTCCGAGTCCGGCAGACGAACTTCGCACACGCCCCCCACCAAGGCTATAGCCCACCCGTTTTTTGTCCATTTGGGGGGTTTTGGCACCCTGACCTTCGGGCTCTAATTTTTGGGCGCGGCTGTGCCCGTGGTCTATTTTGGCCAAGCGGAGGCGCCCGCGAGTCTCATGCTATTCCTAGTCCGGTGACGAACCGCCACGCCCCCACCAAGGCTATATCCCACCCGTTTTTGGCCATTTGGGGGTTTTGGCACCCGACCTCCGGGTGCTAATTTTTGGCGGCTGTGCCCGTGGCCAATTTTGGCACGGAGGCCGCCATGCGTCTCGTGCCATTCCTAGTCAGGCGGACGAACTTCGCCCGCACCAAGTCTATAGCCCACCCGATTTTTGGCCATTTTTCGGCTGGGGCGTTTTGGCACCCCGACCTTCGGGCGCTAATTTTTGGGCGCGGCTGTTCCCGTGGCCTATTTTTGGCACACGGAGGCCGCCCGCAAAGTCTCGGGCCATTCCGAGTCCGGCGGACAAACTTCCCCCGCGCCCCCCACCAAGATCAATAGCCCACCCGTTTTTTGGCCATTTGGGTGGTTTTGGCACCCCGAACTTCGGGTGCTAATTTTTGGGCGCGGCTGTGCCCGTGGCCTATTTTTGGCACACGGAGGCTGCCCGCAAAGTCTCGGGCCATTCCGAGTCCGGCGGACGAACTTCGCCCACGCCCCCCCCCCCAAGGCTATGGCCCACCCGATTTTTGGCCATTTTTCCGCTGGGGGGTTTCGGCACCCCGACCTTCGGGCGCTAATTTTTGGGCGCGGCTATGCCTGTGGCCTATTTTTGGCACACGGAGGCCGCCCCCAAAGTCTCGGGCCATTCCAAGTCCGGCGGACGAACTTCGCCCACGCCCCCCACCGAGGGAATAGCCCACCCTATTTTTGGCCATTTTTCTGCTGGGGGGTTTTGGCACCTCGACCTTCGGGCGCTAATTTTTGGGCGCGGCAATGCCCGTGGCCTATTTTTGGCAAACGGAGACCGCTCCCAAAGCCTCGGGCCATTCCGTGTCCGGCGGACGAACTTCGCCCACGCCCCCCACCAAGGGTATAGCCCACCCGTTTTTTGGCCATTTGGGGGGTTTTGGCACCCCGACCTTCGGGTGCTAATTTTTGTGCTGTCCCGTGGCCTAATTTTGCACCACGGAGGCTGCCATAAGTCTTGGGCCATTACCAGTCCGAGGACGAACTTCGCCACGCCCCCACGAAGGCTATAGCCCACCCGTTTTTGGCCATTTGGGGGTTTTGGTACCCCGACCTTGGGTGCTAATTTTTAGGCGCCTGTGCCCGTGGCCTATTTTTGGCACACGGTGGCCGCCCGCAAAGTCTCGGGCCATTCCGAGTCCGGCGGACGAACTTCGCCCACCCCCCCCACCAAGGCTATAGCCCACCCTATTTTTGGCCATTTTTCCGCTGGGGGGTTTTGGTACCCCGACCTTCGGGCGCTAATTTCTGGGCACGGCTATGCCCGTGGCCTCTTTTTGGCACACGGAGACCGCCCCCAAAGTCTCGGGCAATTCCGTGTCCGGCGGACGAACGTCGCCCACTCCCCCCACCAAGGCTATAGCCCACCCGTTTTTTGGCCATTTGGGGGATTTTTGCACCCCGACATTCAGGTGCTAATTTTTGGTCGCGGCTGTGCCCGTGGCCTATTTTTGGCACACGGAGGCTGCCCGCAAAGTCTCGGGCCATTCCGAGTCCGGCGGACGAACTTCGCCCACGCCCCCCACCAAGGCTATAGCCCACCCGTTTTTTGGCCATTTGGGGGGTTTTGGCACCCCGACCTTCAGGTGCTAATTTTTGGGCGCGGCTGTGCCCGTGGCCTATTGTTGGCACACGGAGGCCGCCCGCAAAGTCTCGTGCAATTCCTAGTCCGGCGCACGAACTTCGCCCACGCCCGCCACCAAGGCTATAGCCCACCCGATTTTTGGCCATTTTTCTGCTGGGGGGTTTTGGCACCCCGACCTTCGGGTGCTAATTTTTGGGTGCGGCTATGTCCGTGGCCTATTTTTGGCACACGGAGGCCGCCCCCAAAGTCTCGGGCCATTCCGAGTCCGGCGGACGAACTTCGCCCACGCCCCCCACCAAGGCTATAGCCCACCCGATTTTTGGCCATTTTTCCGCTGGGGGGTTTTGGCACCCGACCTTGGTGCTAATTTTTGGAGTGCGGCTATGTCCATTGGCCTATTTTTAGCACACGGAGGCCGCCCCCAAAGTCTCGGGCCATTCGAGTCCGGCGGACGAACTTCGCCACGCCCCCCAGGCTATGGCCCACCCGATTTTGGCCATTTTTCCGCTGGGGTTTTTACCCGACCATCGGGCGCTAATTTTTAGGCGCGGCTATGCCTGTGGCCTATTTTTGGCACGGAGGCCGCCCCAAAGTCTCGGGCCATTCCAATTCCGGCGGACGAACCGCCGCCCCCACCGAGGCTATAGCCCACCCTATTTTTGGCCATTTTTCCGCTGGGGGGTTTTGGCACCTCGACCTTCGGGCGCTAATTTTTGGGCGCGGCTATGCCCGTGGCCTATTTTTGGCACACGGAGACCGCTCCCAAAGTCTCGGGCCATTCCGTGTCCGGCGGACGAACTTCGCCCACGCCCCCCACCAAGGCTATAGCCCACCCGTTTTTTGGCCATTTGGGGGGTTTTGGCACCCCGACCTTCGGGTGCTAATTTTTGTGGCTGTCCCGTGGCCTAATTTTCACGGAGGCTGCCCGCATAAGTCTTGGGCCATTACCAGTCCGGAGACGAACCGCCCGCCCCCAAGGCTATAGCCACCCGTTTTCGGCCATTTGGGGGTTTTGGCACCCCGACCTTGGTGCTAATTTTTAGGCGTGGCTGTGCCCGTGGCCTATTTTGGCACCGGAGGCCGCCCGCAAAGTCTCGGGCCATTCCGAGGTCAGGCGGAACCGCCCGCCCCCACCAAGGCTATAGCCCACCCTATTTTTGGCCATTTTTCCGCTGGGGGGTTTTGGCACCCCGACCTTCGGGCGCTAATTTCTGGGCACGGCTATGGCCGTGGCCTATTGTTGGCACACGGAGGCCGCCCGCAAAGTCTCGTGCAATTCCTAGTCCGGCGCACGAACTTCGCCCACGCCCGCCAACAAGGCTATAGCCCACCCGATTTTTGGCCATTTTTCTGCTGGGGGTTTTGCTTTGACCTTGAGTGCTAATTTTTGGAGTGGCTATGTCCGTGGCCTATTTTCCCAGCACCACGGAGGCCGCCCCCAAAGTCTCGGGCCATTCCGAGTCCGGCGGACGAACTTCGCCCACGCCCCCCACCAAGGCTATAGCCCACCCGTTTTTTGGCCATTTGGGGGGTTTGGCACCCCGACCTTCGGGCACTAATTTTTAGGTGCGGCTATGCCCGTGGGCTATTTTTGGAACACGGAGGCCGCTCCCAAAGTCTCGGGCCATTCCGAGTCCGGCGGACGAAATTCGCCCACGCCCCCCGCCAAGGCTATAGCCCACCCTATTTTTGGCCATTTTTCCGCTGGGGGGTTTTGGCACCCCAACCTTCGGGTGCTAATTTTTTGCGCGGCTATGTCCGTGGCCTATTTTTGGCACACGGAGACCGCCCCCAAAGTCTCGGGCTATTCTGAGACCGGCGGACGAACTTCGCCCACGCCCCCCACCAAGGCTATAGCCCACCCGTTTTTTGGCCATTTGGGGGGTTTTGGCACCACGACCTTTGGGTACTAATTTTTGGGTGCGGCTGTGTCAAGTGGCCTGTGTACCACGGGAGGCCGCCCGCAAAGTCTCGGGCCATTCCGAGTCTGGCGAGACGAACCGCCCACCCCCACCAAGGCTATAGCCCACCCGGTTTTTGGCCATTTGGGGGGTTTTGGCACCCCGACCTTCGGGTGCTAATTTTTGGGTGCGGCTGTCCACGCGGCCTATTTATGGCACACGGAGGCTGCCCGCAAAGTCTCGTGCCATTCCTAGTCCGGCGGACGAACTTCGCCGACGCCCCCCACCAAGGCTATAGCCCACCCGATTTTTGGCCATTTTTCCGCAGGGGGGTTTCGGCACCCCGACCTTCGGGTGCTAATTTTTGGGCGCGGCTGTGCCAATGGCCTATTTTTGACACACGGAGGCCACACGCAAAGTCTCGGGCCATTCCGAGTCCGGCGGACGAACTTCGCCCACGCCCCCCACCAAGGCTATAGTCCACCCGTTTTTTGGCCATTTGGGGGGTTTTGGCACCCCGACCTTCGGGTAATAATTTTTAGGAGCGGCTCTGTCCGTGGCCTATTTTTGGCACACGGAGGCCGTCTGCAAAGTCTCGGGCCATTCCGAGTCCGGCGGACGAACTTCGCCCACGCCCCCCACCAAGGCTATAGCCCACCCGTTTTTTGGCCATTTGGGGGGTTTTGGCTCCCCGACCTTCGGGTGCCAATTTTTGGGTGTGGCTGTGCCCGTGGCCTAATTTTGGCACATGGAGGCCACCCGCAAAGTCTCGGGCCATTCCGAGTCCGGCGGACGAACTTCGCCCACGCCCCCCACCAAGGCTATAGCCCACCGATTTTAGCCATTTTCCGCTGGAATGTTTGGCACCCGATCTTGAGCGCTAATTTTTTGGACTATGCCCGTGGCCTATTTTTTAACACTGAGGCTGCCCCCAAAGTCTTGGGCCATTCAGTCCGTGGACGAACTTCGCCCACGCCCCCCACCAAGGCTATAGCCCACCCGATTTTTGGCCATTTTTCCGCTGGGGGGTTTTGGCACCCCGGCCTTCGGACACCAATTATTGGGCGCGGTTATGGCCGTGGCCTATTGTTTGCACACGGAGGCCGCCCCCAAAGTCTCGGGCCGTTCCGTGTCCGGCGGACGAACTTCGCCCACGCCCCCCACCAAGGCTATAGCCCACCCGTTTTTTGGCCATTTGGGGGGTTTTGGCACCCCGACCTTCAGGTGCTAATTTTTGGGCGCAGCTGCGCCCTGGCCTATTTTTTGGCACACGGAGGCCGCCCGCAAAGTCTCGGGCCATTCCCAGCCCGGCGGACGAACTTCGCCCACGCCCCCCACCAAGGCTATAGTCCACCCGTTTTTTGGCCATTTGGGGGGTTTTGGCACCCCGACCTTCGGGTAATAATTTTTAGGAGCGGCTCTGTCCGTGGCCTATTTTTGGCACACGGAGGCCGTCTGCAAAGTCTCGGGCCATTCCGAGTCCGGCGGACGAACTTCGCCCACGCCCCCCACCAAGGCTATAGCCCACCCGTTTTTTGGCCATTTGGGGGGTTTTGGCTCCCCGACCTTCGGGTGCTAATTTTTGGGTGCGGCTGTGCCCGTGGCCTATTTTTGGCACATGGAGGCCACCCGCAATGTCTCGGGCCATTCCGAGTCCGGCGGACGAACTTCGCCCACGCCCCCCACCAAGGCTATAGCCCACCCGATTTTTGGCCATTTTTCCGCTGGGGTGTTTTGGCACCCCGATCTTCGGGCGCTAATTTTTGGACGCGGCTATGCCCGTGGCCTATTTTTGGCACACTGAGGCTGCCCCCAAAGTCTTGGGCCATTCCGAGTCCGGCGGACGAACTTCGCCCACGCCCCGCACCAAGGCTATAGCCCACCCGATTTTGGCCATTTTCCGCTGGGGTTTGCTTTTGGCACCCGACCTTCGGACCCAATGGTGTTAGGCGCGGTTATGGCCGTGGCCTATTGTTTGCACATGGAGGCCGCCCCCAAAGTCTCGGGCCGTTCCGTGTCCGGCGGACGAACTTCGCCCACGCCCCCCACCAAGGCTATAGCCCACCCGTTTTTTGGCCATTTGGGGGGTTTTGGCACCCCGACCTTCAGGGGCTAATTTTGGGGCGCAGCTGCGCCCTGGCCTATTTTTGGCACACGGAGGCCGCCCGCAAAGTCTCGGGCCATTCCCACCCCGGCGGACGAACTTCGCCCACGCCCCCCACCAAGGCTATAGCCCACCCGTTTTTTGGCCATTTGGGGGGTATTGGCACCCCGACCTTCGGGCACTAATTTTTGGGCGCGGCTGTTCCCGTGGCCTATTTTTGGCACACGCAGGTCGCCCGCAAAGTCTCGGGCCATTCCTAGTCCGGCGGACGAACTTCGCCCACGCCCCCCACCAAGGCTATAGCCCACCCGATTTTTGGCCATTTGGGGGTTTTGGCTCCCGACCTTGGGTGCTAATTTTGGAGTGCGGCTGTGCCGTGGCTATTTTGGCACATGGAGGCCACCCGCGAAAGTCTCGGGCCATTCCGAGTCCGTGGACGAACTTCGCCCCCCCACCAAGGCTATAGCCCACCCGATTTTTGGCCATTTTTCCGCTGGGGTGTTTTGGCACCCCGATCTTCGGGCGCTAATTTTTGGACGCGGCTATGCCCGTGGCCTATTTTTGGCACACTGAGGCTGCCCCCAAAGTCTTGGGCCATTCCGAGTCCGGCGGACGAACTTCGCCCACGCCCCCCACCAAGGCTATAGCCCACCCGATTTTTGGCCATTTTTCCGCTGGGGGGTTTTGGCACCCCGGCCTTCGGACACCAATTATTGGGCGCGGTTATGGCCGTGGCCTATTGTTTGCACACGGAGGCCGCCCCCAAAGTCTCGGGCCGTTCCGTGTCCGGCGGACGAACTTCGCCCACGCCCCCCACCAAGGCTATAGCCCACCCGTTTTTTGGCCATTTGGGGGGTTTTGGCACCCCGACCTTCAGGTGCTAATTTTTGGGCGCAGCTGCGCCCTGGCCTAACCCACACAGCACCACGGAGGCCGCCCGCAAAGTCTCGGGCCATTCCCTGCCCGGCGGACGAACTTCGCCCACGCCCCTCACCAAGGCTATAGCCCACCCATTTTTTGGCCATTTGGGGGGTTTTGGCACCCCGACCTTCGGGCGCTAATTTTTGGGCGCGGCTGTTCCCGTGGCCTATTTTTGGCACACACAGGGCGTCCGCAAAGTCTCGGGCCATTCCTAGTCCGGCGGACGAACTTCGCCCACGCCCCCCACCAAGGCTATAGCCCACCCGTTTTTTGGGCATTTGGGGGGTTTTGGCACCCCGACCTTCGGGCGCTAATTTTAGGGGGCGGCTGTGCCGGTGGCCTATTTTGCACCACGGAGGCCACACGCATAAGTCTCGGGACATTCCGAGGTCTGGCGGACGAACATCGCCCGCCCCCACCAAGGCTATAGCCCACCCGGTTTTGGGCATTTGGGGGTTTTGGCACCCGACCTTCGGGCCCTAATTTTTAGGCGCTGCTGTGCCCGTGGCCTATTATGCACCGGAGGCCGCGCGCAAAGTCTCGGGCCATTCGAGTCCAGTGGCGGACGAACATCGCCCACGCCCCCCACCAAGGCTATAGCCCACCCGTTTTTTGGCCATTTGGGGGGTTTTGGCACCCCGACCTTCGGGCGCTAATTTTAGGGTGCGGCTGTGCCCGTGGCCTATTTTTGGCACGCGGAGGCCACCCGTAAAGTGTCGGGCCATTCCGAGTCCGGCGGACGAACTTCGCCCACGCCCCCCACCAAGGCTATATAGCCCACCCGTTTTTTGGCCATTTGGGGGGTCTTGGCACCCCGACCTTCGGGTGCTAATTTTTGGGCGTGGCTCTGTCCGTGGCATATTTTTGGCACACGGAGGGCGCCCGCAAAGTCTCGTGCCATTCCTAGTCCGGCGGACGAACTTCGCCCACGCTCCCCACCAAGGCTATAGCCCACCCGATTTTTTGCCATTTTTCCGCTGGGGGGTTTTGGCACCCCGACCCTCGGGCACTAATTTTTGGGCGCGGCTGTGCCTGTGGCCTATATTTGGCACACGGTGTCTGCCCACAAAGTCTCGGGCCATTCCGAGTCCAGTGAACTTAGCCCACGCCCCCACCAGGATATAGCCCACCCATTTTTGGCCATTTGGGGGTTTCGCACCCAGACAGGTTGCTAATTTTTGGGCGCGGCTGTGCCCGTGGCCTATTTTTGGCACAATGAGTCCACCCGCAAAGTCTCGGCCCATTCCGAGTCCGGGGGACGAACTTCGCCCACGCCCCCCACAAAGGCTATAGCCCACCCGTTTGTTGGCCATTTGGGGGGTTTTGGCACCCCGACCTTCGGGTGCTAATTTTTGGGTGCGGCTGTCCACGCGGCCTATTTATGGCACACGGAGGCTGCCCGCAAAGTCTCGTGCCATTCCGAGTCCGGCGGACGAACTTCGCCCACGCCCCCCACCAAGGCTATAGCCCACCCCCCCACCAAGGCTATAGTCCACCCGATTTTTGGCCATTTTTCCGCCGGGGGGTTTTGGCACCCCGAGCTTCGGGTGCTAATTATTGGGCGCGGCTGTGCCCGAGGCCTATTTTTGGCACACGGAGGCCGCCCGCAAAGTCTCGGGCCATTCCGAGTCCGGCGGACGAACTTCGCCCACGCCCCCCACCAAGGCTATAGCCCACCCGTTTTTTGGGCATTTGGGGGGTTTTGGCACCCCGACCTTCGGGCTCTAATTTTTGTGCGCTGCTGTGCCCGTGGCCTATTTTTGGCACACGGAGGCCGCACGCAAAGTCTCGGGCCATTCCGAGTCCGGGCGGACGAACTTCGCCCGCGCCCCCGCGGCTATAGCCCACCCGATTTTTGGCCATTTTCCGCTGGGGTTTTGGCACCCCGACCTTAGGGGCTAATTTTTAGGCTGACTATGCCCGTGGCCTATTTTGGCACCGGAGGCCCGCACACAAAGTCTCGGGCCATTCGAGTCAGTGAACTTAGCCTTCCCCACCGGGCTATAGCCCACCCGTTTTTGGCCATTTGGGGGTTTTGGCACCCCGAGCTTCGGGCGCTAATTTTTGGGCGCGGCTATGCCCGTGGCCTATTTTTGGCACACGGAAGCCACACGCAAAGTCTCGGGCCATTCCGAGTCTGGCGGACGAGCTTCGCCCACTCCCCCCACCAAGGCTATAGCGCACCCGTTTTTTGGCCATTTGTGGGGTTTTGGCACCCCGACCTTCGGCCGCTAATTTTTGGGCGCGGCTGTAGCTGTGGCCTATTTTTGGCACGCGGAGGCCACCCGTAAAGTCTCGTGCCATTCCGAGTCCGAGGCGGAGGAACTTCGCCCAGGCTATAGCCACCGTTTTTGGCCATTTGGGGGTCTTGGCACCCCGACCTTCGGGTGCTAATTTTAGGCGGCTCTGCCCATGTGGCCTATTTTTGGCACACGGAGGCGCCCATAGTCTCGTGCCATTCCTAGTCCGGCGAGACGAACTTCGCCACGCCCCACCAAGGCTATAGCCCACCCGATTTTTGGCTATTTTTCCGCTGGGGGGTTTTGGCGCCCCGACCTTCGGGCACTAATTTTTGGGCGCGGCTGTGCCCGTGGCCTATATTTGGCACACGGTGTCTGCCCACAAAGTCTCGGGCCATTCCGAGTCCGGCGGACGAACTTCGCCCACGCCCCCCACCAAGGATATAGCCCACCCATTTTTTGGCCATTTGGGGGGTTTTCGCACCCCGAACTTCGGGTGCTAATTTTTGGGCGCGGCTGTGCCCGTGGCCTATTTTTGGCACAATGAGTCCGCCCGTAAAGTCTCGGCCCATTCCGAGTCCGGCGGACGAACTTCGCCCACGCCCCCCACCAAGGCTATAGCCCACCCGTTTTTTGGCCATATGGGGGGTTTTGGCACCGTGACCTTCGGGTGCTTATTATTGGGCGCGGCTGTGCTCGTGGCCTATTTTTGGCACATGGAGGCAACCCGCAAAGTCTCGGGCCATTCCGAGTCCAGCTGACGAACTTCGCCCACGCCCCCCACCAAGGCTATAGCCCACCCGTTTTTTGGCCATTTTTTTCCGCCGGTGGGTTTTGGCACCCCGACCTTCGGGCGCTAATTTTTGTGCGCGGCTATGCCCGTGTCCTATTTTTGGCACACGGAGGCCGCCCGCAAAGTCTCGGGCCATTCCGAGTCAATGCGGACGAACCGCGCGCCCCCACCAAGGCTATAGCCCACCCGATTTTTGGCCATTTATTCGCTGGGGGGTTTTGGCACCCCGAGCTTCGGGTGCTAATTTTTGGGCGCGGCTGTGCCCGTGGACCATTTTTGGCACACGGAGGCCGTCCGCAAAGTCTCGGGCCATTCCGAGTCCGGCTGACGAACTTCGCCCACGCCCCCCACCAAGGCTATAGCCCACCCGTTTTTTGGCCATTTGGGGGGTTTTGGCACCGCGACCTTCGGGCGCTAATTTCTGGGCGCGGCTGTGCCCGTGATCTATTTTTGGCACACGGAGGCCGTCCGCAAAGTCTCGGGCCATTCTGAGTCCGGCGGACGAACTTCGCCCACGCCCCCCACCAATGGTATATAGCCCACCCGATTTTTGGAAATTTTTCCGCTGGGGGGTTTTGGCACCCCGACTTTTGGGCGCTAATTTTTGGGCGCGGCTATGCCCGTGGCCTATTTTAGCACCACGCCCAAAGTCTCGGGCCATTCCGAGTCCGGCGGACGAACTTTGCCCACGCCCCCCACCAAGGCTATAGCCCACCCGTTTTGTGGCCATTTGGGGGGTTTTGGCACCCCGACCTTCGGGAGCTAATTTTAGGGTGCGGCTATGCCCGTAGCCTATTTTTGGCACACGGAGGCCGCCCCCAAAGTCTTGGGCCATTCCGAGTCCGGCGGACGAACTTCGCCCATGCCCCCCACCAAGGCTATAGCCCACCCGTTTTTTGGCCATTAGGGGGGTTTTGGCACCCCGACCTTCGGGTGCTAATTTTTGGGCGCGGCTGTGTCCGTGTCCTATTTTGGGAACATGGAGGCCGGCCGCAAAGTCTCGGGCCATTCCGAGTCCGGCGGACGAACTTCGCCCACGCCCCCCACCAAGGCGATAGCCCACCCGGTTTTTGGCCATTTTTCCGCTGGGGGGTTTTGGCACCCCGACCTACGGGCACTAATTTTTGGGTGCGGCTGTGCCCGTGGCCTATTTTTGACACACGGAGGACGCCCGCAAAGTCTCGGGCCATTCCGAGTCCGGCGGACAAACTTCTCCCACGCCCCCCACTAAGACTATAGCCCACCCGTTTTTTGGCCATTTGGGGGGTTTGGCACCCCAACCTTCGGGCGCTAATTGTTTGGCGCGGCTGTGCCCGTGGCCTATTTTAGGTACACGGAGGCTACCATGAAAGTCTCGGGCCATTCCGAGTCCGGCGGACGAACTTCGCCCACGCCCCCCACGAAAGCTATAGCCCACCCGATTTTTGGCCATTTGGGAGGTGTTGGCACCCCGAACTTCGGATGCTAATTTTTGGGCGCAGCTGTGCCCGTGGCCTATTTTTGGCACACGGGGGCCGCAAAGTCTCGGGCCATTCCGAGTCCAGTGAGAACTTCGCCCACGCCCCCCACCAAGGCTATAGCCCACCCGTTTTTTGGCCATTTGGCGGGTTTTGGTACCCCGACCTTTGGGTGCTAATTTTTGGGCACGGCTGTGTCCGTGTCCTATTTTTGGCACACGGTGGCCGCCCGCAAAGTCTCGGGCCATTCCGAGTCCGGCGGACGAACTTCGCCCACGCCCCCCACCAAGGCTATAGCCCACCCGATTTTTTGCCATTTTTCCGCAGTGGGGTTTTGGCACCCCATAACTTCGGGCGCTAATTTTTGGGCGCGGCTGTGCCCGTGGCCTATTTTTGGCACACGGAGGCCGCACGTAAAGTCTCGGGCCATTCCGAGTCCGGCGGACAAACTTCTCCCACGCCCCCCACTAAGACTATAGCCCACCCGTTTTTTGGCCATTTGGGGGGTTTGGCACCCCAACCTTCGGGCGCTAATTGTTTGGCGCGGCTGTGCCCGTGGCCTATTTTAGGTACACGGAGGCTACCCGCAAAGTCTCCGGCCATTCCGAGTTCGGCGAACGAACTTCGCCCACGCCCCCCACGAAAGCTATAGCCCACCCGATTTTTGGCCATTTGGGAGGTGTTGGCACCCCGAACTTCGGATGCTAATTTTTGGGCGCAGCTGTGCCCGTGGCCTATTTTTGGCACACGGGGGCCGCACGCAAAGTCTCGGGCCATTCCGAGTCCGGCGGACGAACTTCGCCCACGCCCCCCACCAAGGCTATAGCCCACCCGTTTTTTGGCCATTTGGCGGGTTTTGGTACCCCGACCTTTGGGTGCTAATTTTTGGGCACGGCTGTGTCCGTGTCCTATTTTTGGCACACGGTGGCCGCCCGCAAAATCTCGGGCCATTCCGAGTCCGGCGGACGAACTTCGCCCACGCCCCCCACCAAGGCTATAGCCCACCCGATTTTTTGCCATTTTTCCGCAGTGGGGTTTTGGCACCCCATAACTTCGGGCGCTAATTTTTGGGCGCGGCTGTGCCCGTGGCCTATTTTTGGCACACGGAGGCCGCACGTAAAGTCTCGGGCCATTCCGAGTCCGGCGGACGAACTTCGCCCACGCCCCCCACCAAGGCTATAGCCCACCCGTTTTTTGGCCATTTGGGGGGTTTTGGCACCCCAACCTTCGGGCGCTAATTTTTGTACGCGGCTGTGCCCGTGGCCTATTTTTGGCACACGGAGGCCGCCCGCAAAGTCTCGGGCCATTCCGAGTCCGGCGGACGAACTTCGCCCACGCCCCCCACCAAGGCTATAGCCCACCCGTTTTTTGGCCATTTGGGGGGTTTTGGTACCCCGACCTTCGGGCGCCAATTGTTTGGCGCGGCTGTGCCCGTGGCCTATTTTAGGTACACGGAGGCCACCCGCAAAGTCTGCGGCCATTCCGAGTCCGGCGGACGAACTTCGCCCACGCCCCCCACGAAGGCTATAGCCCACCCGATTTTTGGCCATTTGGGGGGTGCTGGCACCACGAACTTCGGATGCTAATTTTTGGGTGCAGCTGTGCCCGTGGCCTATTTTTGGCACACGGAGGCCGCCCCCAAAGTCTCAGGCTATTCCGAGTCCGGCGGACAAACTTCGCCCATGCCCCCCGCCAAGGCTATAGCCCACCCGATTTTTGGCCATTTTTCCGCTGGGGGGTTTTGGCACCCCGACCTTCGGGCGCTAATTATTGGGCGCGGCTGAGCCCGTGGCCTATTTTTTGCAAACGGAGCCCGCCCGCAAAGTCTCGGGCCATTCCGAGTCCGGCGGACGAACTTCGCCCACACCCCCCACCAATGCTATAGCCCACCCGTTTTTTGGCCATTTGGGGGGTTTTGGCACCCCGACCTTCGGGCGCTAATTTTTGGGCGCGGTTGAGCCCGTGGCCTATTTTTTGCACACGGAGGCCGCCCGCAAAGTCTCGGGCCATTCCGAGTCCGGCGGACGAACTTCGCCCACGCCCCCCACCAAGGCTATAGCCCACCCGTTTTTTGGCCATTTGGGGGGTTTTGGTACCCCGACCTTCGGGCGCTAATTTTTAGGCGCGGCTGAGCCGTGGCCTATTTTTGCACACGGAGGCCGCCCGCAAAGTCTCGGGCCATTCCGAGTCGGCGGACGAACTTCGCCCACACCCCCCACCAAGGCTATAGCCCACCCGATTTTTGGCCATTTTTCCGCTGGGGGGTTTTGGCACCCTGACCTTCGGGCGCTAATTTTTGGGCGCGGCTATGGCCATGGCCTATTTTTGGCACAGGGAGGCCACCCACAAAGTCTCGGGCCATTCCGAGTCCGGCGGACGAACTTGGCCCACACCCCCCACCAAGGCTATAGCCCTCCCGTTTTTGGCCATTTTTCCGCTGGGGGGTTTTGGCACCCGGACCTTTGGGCGCTAATTTTTGGGCGCGGCTGTGCCCGTGGCCTATTTTTGGCACACGGAGGCTGCCCCCAAAGTCTCAGGCTATTCCGAGTTCGGCGGACAAACTTCGCCCACGCCCCCCACCAAGGCTATAGCCCACCCGTTTTTTGGCCATTTGGGGGGTTTTGGCACCAAGACCTTCGGTCGCTAATTTTTGGGCGCGGCTGTGCCCGTGGCCTATTTTTGGCACATGGAGGCCGCCCGCAAAGTTTCGGGCCGTTCCGAGTCCGGCGGACGACAGCCCAAACCCCCACCAAGGCTATAGCCCACCCGATTTTTGGCCATTTTTCCGCTAGGGGGGTTTTGGCACCCCGACCTTCGTGTGCTAATTTTTGGGCACAGCTATGCCCGTGGCCTATTTTTGGAAAATGGAGGCCGCCCGCAAAGTGTCGGGCCATTCCGAGTCCGGCGGACGAACTTCGCCCACGCCCCCCACCAAGGCTATCGCCCACCCGTTTTTTGGCCATTTGGGGGGTTTTGGCACCCCGAACATCGGGTGCCAATTTTTGGGCACGGCTGTGCCCGTGGCCTATTTTTGGCACACGGAGGCCGCCCGCAAAGTCTCCTGCCATTCCGAGTCCGGCGGATGAACTTCGCCCACGCCCCCCACCAAGGCTATAGCCCACCCGATTTTTGGCCATTTTACCGCTGGGGGGTTTTGGCACCCCGAACTTCGGGTGCTAATTTTTGGGCGCGGCCATGCCCGTGGCCTATTTTTGGCACGGGAGGCCGCCCCAAAGTCTCGGGCCATTCGAGTCCGGCGGACCGAACCGCCCACGCCCCCACCAAGGCTATAGCCCACCGTTTTTGGCCATTTGGGGTTTTGGCACCCCGACCTTCAGGAGCTAATTTTTTTAGCGGCTGTTCCCGTGTCCTCTTTTTCGCACACGGAGGCCACCCCCATAGCCCCGGTCCATTCCGAGTCCGTCGGACGAACTACGCCCACGCCCCCCACCAAGGCTATAGCCCACACGTTTTTTTTTCCATTTGGGGGGTTTTGGCACCCCGACCTTCGGGCGCTAATTATTAGGCGCGGCTGTGCCCGTGGCCTATTTTTGGCACACGGAGGCTCCCCGCAAAGTCTCGGGCCATTCCGAGTCCGGCGGACGAACTTCGCCCACGCCCCCCACCAAGGCAATAGCCCACCCGATTTTTGGCAATTTTTCCGCTGGGGGGTTTTGGCACCCCGACATTCGGGCGCTAATTTTGGGGCGCGACTGTGCCCGTGGCCTATTTTTGGCACACGGAGGCCGCCCCCAAAGTCTCGGGCCATTCCGAGTCCACGGACGAACCACGCCTCCCACCAAGGCTATAGCCCACCCGTTTTTTGGCCATTTGGGTGGTTTTGGCACCCCGACGTTCGGGTGCTAATTTTTGGGCGCGGCTGTGCCCGTGGCCTATTTTTGGCATACGGAGACCGCCCGCAAAGTCTCGGGCCATTCCGAGTCCGGCGGACGAACTTTGCCCACGCCTCCCACCAAGGCTTTAGCCCACCCGATTTTTGGCAATTTTTCCGCTGGGGGGTTTTGGCACCCCGACCTTCGAGCGCTAATTTTTTGGCGCTATGCCCGTGGCCTATTTTTGGCACACGGAGACCGCCCCCAAAGTCTCAGGCCATTCCGAGTCCGGCGGACGAACTTCGCCCACGCCCCCCACCAAGGCTATAGCCCACCCGTTTTTTGGCCATTTGGGTGGTTTTGGCACCCCGACCTTCGGTTGCTTATTTTTGGTCGCTGCTGTGCCCGTGGCCTATTTTTGGCACATGGAGGCCGCCCGCAAAGTCTCGGGCCATTCCAAGTCCGGCGGACGAACTTCGCCCATGCCCCCCACCAAGGCTATAGCCCACCCGATTTTTGGCCATTTTTCCGCTGGGGGGTTTTGTCACCCCGACCTTCGAGCGCTAATTTTTGGGTGCGGCTATGCCCGTGGCCTATTTTTGGAACACGGCGACCGCCCCCAAAGTCTCGGGCCATTCCGAGTCCGGCGGACGAACTTCGCCCACGCCCCCCACCAAGGCTATAGCCCACCCGTTTTTTGGCCATTTGGGGGGTTTTGGTACCCCGACCTTCGGGCGCTAATTTTTGGGCGCGGCTGAGCCCGTGGCCTATTTTTTGCACACGGAGGCCGCCCGCAAAGTCTCGGGCCATTCCGAGTCCGGCGGACGAACTTCGCCCACGCCCCCCACCAAGGCTATAGCCCACCCGATTTTTGGCCATTTTTCCGCTGGGGGGTTTTGGCACCCCGACCTTCGGGCGCTAATTTTTGGGCGCGGCTATGCCCGTGGCCTATTTTTGGCACAGGGAGGCCACCCACAAAGTCTCGGGCCATTCCGAGTCCGGCGGACGAACTTGGCCCACGCCCCCCACCAAGGCTATAGCCCTCCCGTTTTTGGCCATTTTTCCGCTGGGGGGTTTTGGCACCCGGACCTTCGGGCGCTAATTTTTGGGCGCGGCTGTGCCCGTGGCCTATTTTTGGCACACGGAGGCCGCCCCCAAAGTCTCAGGCTATTCCGAGTTCGGCGGACAAACTTCGCCCACGCCCCCCACCAAGGCTATAGCCCACCCGTTTTTTGGCCATTTGGGGGGTTTTGGCACCAAGACCTTCGGTCGCTAATTTTTGGGCGCGGCTGTGCCCGTGGCCTATTTTTGGCACACGGAGGCCGCCCGCAAAGTTTCGGGCCGTTCCGAGTCCGGCGGACGAACTTCGCCCAAGCCCCCCACCAAGGCTATAGCCCACCCGATTTTTGGCCATTTTTCCGCTAGGGGGGTTTTGGCACCCCGACCTTCGTGTGCTAATTTTTGGGCACGGCTATGCCCGTGGCCTGTTTTTGGAAAACGGAGGCCGCCCGCAAAGTGTCGGGCCATTCCGAGTCCGGCGGACGAACTTCGCCCACGCCCCCCACCAAGGCTATCGCCCACCCGTTTTTTGGCCATTTGGGGGGTTTTGGCACCCCGAACATCGGGTGCCAATTTTTGGGCACGGCTGTGCCGGTGGCCTATTTTTGGCACACGGAGGCTGCCCGCAAAGTCTCCTGCCATTCCGAGTCCGGCGGATGAACTTCGCCCACGCCCCCCACCAAGGCTATAGCCCACCCGATTTTTGGCCATTTTTCCGCTGGGGGGTTTTGGCACCCCGGACTTTGGGTGCTAATTTTTGCGCTGCCATGCCCGTAGCCTATTTTGGCACGGAGGCCGCCCCAAAGTCTCGGGCCATTCCGAGTCCAGTAGACGAACCGCCACGCCCCCACCAAGGCTATAGCCCACCCGTTTTTTGGCCATTTGGGGGGTTTTGGCACCCCGACCTTCGGGAGCTAATTTTTTAGCGCGGCTGTTCCCGTGTCCTATTTTTGTCACACGGAGGCCACCCGCAAAGTCTCGGGCCATTCCGAGTCCGGCGGACGAACTACGCCCACGCCCCCCACCAAGGCTATAGCCCACACGTTTTTTTTTCCATTTGCGGGGTTTTGGCACCCCGACCTTCGGGCGCTAATTATTAGGCGCGGCTGTGCCCGTGGCCTATTTTTGGCACACGGAGGCTGCCCGCAAAGTCTCGGGCCATTCCGAGTCCGGCGGACGAACTTCGCCCACGCCCCCCACCAAGGCAATAGCCCACCCGATTTTTGGCAATTTTTCCGCTGGGGGGTTTTGGCACCCCGACATTCGGGCGCTAATTTTGGGGCGCGACTGTGCCCGTGGCCTATTTTTGGCACACGGAGGCCGCCCCCAAAGTCTCGGGCCATTCCGAGTCCGGCGGACGAACTTCGCCCACGCACCCCACCAAGGCTATAGCCCACCCGTTTTTTGGCCATTTGGGTGGTTTTGGCACCCCGACGTTCGGGTACTAATTTTTGGGCGCGGCTGTGCCCGTGGCCTATTTTTGGCATACGGAGGCCGCCCGCAAAGTCTCGGGCCATTCCGAGTCCGGCGGACGAACTTTGCCCACGCCTCCCACCAAGGCTTTAGCCCACCCGATTTTTGGCAATTTTTCCGCTGGGGGGTTTTGGCACCCCGACCTTCGGGCGCTAATTTTTGGGCGCGGCTATGCCCGTGGCCTATTTTTGGCACACGGAGACCGCCCCCAAAGTCTCGGGCCATTCCGAGTCCGGCGGACGAACTTCGCCCACGCCCCCCACCAAGGCTATAGCCCACCCGTTTTTTGGCCATTTGGGTGGTTTTGGCACCCCGACCTTCGGTTGCTTATTTTTGGTCGCTGCTGTGCCCGTGGCCTATTTTTGGCACATGGAGGCCGCCCGCAAAGTCTCGGGCCATTCCAAGTCCGGCGGACGAACTTCGCCCATGCCCCCCACCAAGGCTATAGCCCACCCGATTTTTGGCCATTTTTCCGCTGGGGGGTTTTGTCACCCCGACCTTCGAGCGCTAATTTTTGGGCGCGGCTATGCCCGTGGCCTATTTTTGGCACACGGAGACCGCCCCCAAAGTCTCGGGCCATTCCGAGTCCGGCGGACGAACTTCGCCCACACCCCCCACCAAGGCTATAGCCCACCCGTTTTTTGGCCATTTGGGTGGTTTTGGCACCCCGACCTTCGGTTGCTAATTTTTGGTCGCTGCTGTGCCCGTGGCCTATTTTTGGCACACGGAGGCCGCCCGCAAAGTCTCGGGCCATTCCAAGTCCGGCGGACGAACTTCGCCCATGCCCCCCACCAAGGCTATAGCCCACCCGATTTTTGGCCATTTTTCCGCTGGGGGGTTTTGTCACCCCGACCTTCGAGCACTAATTTTTGGGCGCGGCTATGCCCGTGGCCTAATTTTGGCACACGGAGACCGCCCCCTAAGTCTCGGGCCATTCCGAGTCCGGCGGACGAACTTCGCCCACGCCCCCCACCAAGGCTATAGCCCACCCGATTTTTGGCCATTTTTCCGCTGGGGGGTTTTGGCTCCCCGAACTTCGGGTGCTAATTTTTGGGCGCGGCCATGCCCGTGGCCTATTTGCGGCACTCGGCGTCCGCGCACAAAGTCTCGGGCCATTCCGAGTCCGGCGGACGAACTTCGCCCACGCCTCCCACCAAGGCTATAGCCCACCCGTTTTTTGGCCATTTGGGTGGTTTTGGCACCCCGACGTTCGGGTGCTAATTTTTGGGCGCGGCTGTGCCCGTGGCCTATTTTTGGCATACGGAGACCGCCCGCAAAGTCTCGGGCCATTCCGAGTCCGGCGGACGAACTTAGCCCTCGCCACCCACCAAGGCTATAGCCCACCCGATTTTGGCAATTTTCCGCTGGGGTTTTGGCACCCCGACCTTCGAGCGCTAATTTTTTGGCGCGGCTATGCCCGTGGCCTATTTTTGGCACACGGAGACCGCCCCCAAAGTCTCGGGCCAATCCGAGTCCGGCGGACGAACTTCGCCCGCGCCCCCCACCAAGGCTATAGCCCACCCGTTTTTTGGCCATTTGGGGGGTTTTGGCACCCCGACCTTCGGGAGCTAATTTTTGGGCGCGGCTGTGCCCGTGGCCTATTTTTGGCACACGGAGGCTGCCCGTAAAGTCTCGGGCCATTCCGAGTCCGGCGGACGAACTTCGCCCACGCCCCCCACCAAGGCTATAGCCCACCCGTTTTTTGGCCATTTGGGTGGTTTTGGCACCCCGACCTTCGGTTGCTTATTTATTGTCGCTGCTGTGCCCGTGGCCTATTTTTGGCACATGGAGGCCGCCCGCAAAGTCTCGGGCCATTCCGAGTCCGGCGGACGAACTTTGCCCACGCCCCCCACCAAGGCTATAGCCCACCCGTTTTTTGCCCATTTTTCCGCTGGGGGGTTTTGGCACCCCGACCTTCGGGCGCAAATTTTTGGGCGCGGCTATGCCCGTGGCCTAATTTTGGCACACAGAGGCCGTCCGCAAAGTATCGGGCCATTCCGAGTCCGGCGGACGAACTTCGCCCACGCACCCCACCAAGGCTATAGCCCACCCGTTTTTTGGCCATTTGGGGGGTTTTGGCACCCCGACCTTCGGGCGCTAATTTTTGGGCGCGGCTATGACCGTGGGCTATTTTTGGCACACGGAGGCCAGCCGCAAAGTCTCGGGCCTTTCCGAGTCCAGCGGACGAACTTCGCCCACGCCCCCCACCAAGGCTATAGCCCACCCGTTTTCTGGCCATTTGGGGGTTTTGGTACCCCGACCTTCGGGTGCCAATTGTTTGGCACGGCTGTGTCCGTGGCCTATTTGAGGTACACGTAGGCCACCCGCAAAGTCTCCGGCCATTCCGAGTCCGGCGGACGAACTTCGCCCACGCCCCCCACGAAGGCTATAGCCCACCCGATTTTTGGCCATTTGGGGGGTGTTGGCACCCCGAACTTCGGATGCTAATTTTTGGGCGCAGCGGTGCCCGTGGCCTATTTTTGACACACGGAGGCCGCCCGCAAAGTCTCGGGCCATTCCGAGTCCGGCGGACGAACTTCGCCCACGCCCCCCACCAAGGCTATAGCCCGCCCGTTTTTTGGCCATTTGGGCGGTTTTGGCTTCCCGACCTTCGGGCGCTAATTTTGGGGAGCGGCTGTGTCCGTGGCCTATTTTTGACACACGGAGGCCGCCCGCAAAGTCTCGGGCCATTCCGAGTCCGGCGGACGAACTTCGCCCACGCCCCCAACCAATGCTATAGCCCACCCGATTTTTGGCCATTTTTCCGCCGGGGGGTTTTGGCACCCCGACCTTCGGGCGCTAATTTTTGGGTGCGGCTATGCCCGTGTCCTATTTTTGGCACACGGAGGCCGCCCGCAAAGTCTCGGGCCATTCCGAGTCCGGCGGACGAACTTCGCCTACGCCCCCCACAAAGGCTATAGCCCATCCGTTTGTTGGCCACTTGGGGGATTTTTGCACCCCGAACTTCGGGTGCTAATTATTGGGCGCGGCTGTGCCAGTGGCCTATTTTTGGCCCACGGAGGCCGCCCGCAAAGTCTCGGGCCATTCCGAGTCCGGCGAAAGAACTTCGCCAACGCCCCCCACCAAGGCTATAGCCCACCCGTTTTCTGGCCATTTGGGGGGTTTTGGCACCCCGACCTTCGGGCGCTAATTATTGGTCACGGCTGTGCCCATGGCCTATTTTTGGCACACGGAGGCCGCCCGCAAAGTCTCGGGCCATTCCGAGTCCGGCGGACGAACTTCGCCCACGCCCCCCACCAAGGCTATAGCCCACCCGTTTTTTGGCCATTTGGGGGGTTTTGGCACCCCAACCTTCGGGCGCTAATTTTTGGGCGCGGCTGTGCCCGTGGCCTATTTTTTACAAACAGAGGCCACCCGCAAAGTCTCGGGCTATTCCGAGTCCGGCGGACGAACTTCGCCCACGCCCCCCACCAAGGCTATAGCCCACCCGTTTTCTGGCCATTTGGGGGGTTTTGGCACCCCGACCTTCGGGTGCTAATTATTGGTCGCGGCTGTGCCCGTGTCCTATTTTTGGCACACAGAGGCCGCCCGCAAAGTTTCGGGCCATTCCGAGTCCGGCGGACGAACTTCGCCCAAGCCCCCCACCAAGGCTATAGCCCACCCGATTTTTGGCCATTTTTCCGCTGGGGGGTTTTGGCACCCCGACCTTCGGGCGCTAATTTTTGGGCACGGCTATGCCCGTGGCCTATTTTTGGCACACGGAGGCCGCCCGCAAAGTCTCGGGCCATTCCGAGTCCGGCGGAATGAACTGCCCACCCCACCAAGGCTATAGCCCACCCGTTTTTGGCCATTTGGGGGTTTTGGCACCCCGACCTTCGGGCGCTAATTTTAGGCGCGGCTGTGCCGTGGCCTATTGTAAGCAAACGGAGGCCACCCGCAGTCTCGGGCCATTCCGAGTCCGGTGGAGAACCGCCGCCCCCCCACCAAGGCTATAGCCCACCCGTTTTTGGCCATTTGGGGTTTGGCACCCGAACCGGGTGCTAATTATTGTGCGACTGTGGCGTGGCCTGACACACGGAGGCCGCCCGCACAGTCTCGGGCCATTACGAGTCCGGCTGACGAACTTAAGCACGCCCCCACCAAGGCAATAGCCACCCGTTTTTGGTCATTTGGGGGTTTGGCACATGCGACCTTGAGGCTAATATTTGTCTTGGCTATGCCCGTGGGCTATTTTGGCACCACGGTCGCCCGCAAAGTCTCGGGCCATTCGAGTCCGGCGAAAGAACCAGCGCCCCACCAAGGCTATAGCCCACCCGTTTTCTGGCCATTTGGGGGTTTTGGCTTTCCCGACCTTGGGCGCTAATTATTAGTCACAGCTGTGCCCATGGCTATTTTTGGCACCGGAGGCCGCCCGCAAAGTCTCGGGCCATTCCGAGTCCGGCGGACGAACCGCCACGCCCCCACCAAGGCTATAGCCCGCCGTTTTTGGCCATTTGGGGTTTGGCACCCGACCTTGGGCGCTAATTTTTAGGGCTGTGCCCGTGGCCTATTACGCAGCGGAGGCCACCCGCAAAGTCTCAGGCCATTCCGAGTCAAGCGGAGACGAACTTGCCACGCCCCCACCAAGGCTATAGCCCACCCGTTTTCTGGCCATTTGGGGGGTTTTTGGCACCCCGACCTTCGGGCGCTAATTATTGGTCGCGGCTTTGCCCGTGGCCTATTTTTGGCACACGGAGGCCGCCCGTAAAGTCTCGGGCTATTCGGAGTCCGGCGGACGAACATCGCCCACGCCCCCCACCAAGGCTATAGCCCACCCGTTTTTTGGCCATTTGGGGGTTTTGGCACCCCGACCTTCGGGCGCCAATTTTTGGGCGTGGCTGTGCCCGTGGCCTATTTTTGGCAAACGGAGGCCACCCGACAAGTCTCGGGCCATTCCGAGTCAGGCGGACGAACTTCGCCCACGCCCCCCACCAAGGCTATGGCCCACCCGTTTTTTGGCCATTTGGGGGGTTTTGGCACCCCGACCTTCGGGCGCTAATTTTTGGGCGCGGCTGTGCACGTGTGTTATTTTTGGCACACGGAGTCTGACCACAAAGGTTCGGGCCAGTCCGAGTCCGGCGGACGAACTTCGCCCACACCCCCACCAAGGCTATAGCCCACCCGTTTTGTTCCCATTTGGGGGGTTTTGGCACCCCGACCTTCGGGCGCTAATTTTGGGGCGCGGCTGTGCCCGTGGCCTATTTTTGGCACTCGTAGGCCGCCCGCAAAGTCTCGGGCCATTCCGAGTCCGGCGGACGAACTTCGCCCACGCCCCCCACCAAGGCTATAGCCCACCCGATTTTTGGCCATTTTTTCGCTGGGGGGTTTTGGCACCACGAACTTCGGGTGCTAATTTTTGGGCGCGGCTGTGCCCGTGGCCTATTTTTGGCACAATGAGTCTGCCCTTAAAGTCTCGGGCCATTCCGAGTCCGGCGGACGAACTTCGCCCGCGCCCCCCACAAAGGCTATAGCCCACCCGTTTGTTGGCCACTTGGGGGGTTTCTGCTCCCCGGACTTCGGGCGCTAATTTTTGAGCGCGGCTGTGCCCGTGGCCTATTTTTGGCAAACGGAGGCCGCCCGCAAAGTCTCGGGCCATTCCGAGTCCGGCGGATGAACTTCGCCCACGCCCCCCACCAAGGCTATAGCCCACCCGTTTTTTGGCCATTTGGGGGGTTTTGGCACCCCGACCTTCGGACGCTAATTTTTGGGCGCGGCTGTGCACGTGGGTTATTTTTGGCACACAGAGGCCGACCGCAAAGTCTCAGGCCATTCCGAGTCCGGCGGACAAACTTCGCCCACACCCCCACCAAGGCTATCGCCCACCCGTTTTTTCCCATTTGGGGGGTTTTGGCACCCCGACCTTCGGGCGCTAATTTTTGGGCGCGGCTGTGCCCGTGGCCTATTTTTGGCACTCGGAGGCCGCCCACAAAGTCTCGGGCCATTCCGAGTCCGGCGGATGAACTTCGCCCACGCCCCTCACCAAGGCTATAGCCCACCCGATTTTTGGCCATTTTTTCGCTGGGGGGTTTTGGCACCCCGAACTTCGGGTGCTAATTTTTGGGCGCGGCTGTGCCCGTCGCCTATTTTTGGCACAATGAGTCGGCCCTTAAAGTCTCGGGCCATTCCGAGTCCGGCGGACGAACTTCGCCCACGCCCCCCACAAAGGCTATAGCCCACCCGTTTGTTGGCCACTTGGGGGGTTTTGGCACCCCGGACTTCGGGCGCTAATTTTTGGGCGCGGCTGTGCCCGTGGCCTATTTTTGGCAAACGGAGGCCGCCCGCAAAGTCTCGGGCCATTCCGAGTCCGGCGGACGAACTTCGCCCACGCCCCCCACCAAGGCTATAGCCCACCCGTTTTTTGGCCATTTGGGGGATTTTGGCACCCCGACCTTCGGGCGCTAATTTTTGGGTACGGCTGTTCACGTGGGTTATTTTTGGCACACGGAGGCCGACCGCAAAGTCTCGGGCCATTCCGAGTCCGGCGGACGAACTTCGCACACACCCCCACCAAGGCTATAGCCCACCCTTTTTTTCCCATTTGGGTGGTTTTGGCACCCCGGACTTCGGGCACTAATTTTTGGGCGCGGCTGTGCCCGTGGCCTATTTTTGGCAAACGGAGGCCGCCCGCAAAGTCTCGGGCCATTCCGAGCCCGGCGGACGAACTTCGCCCACGCCCCCCACCAAGGCTATAGCCCACCCAATTTTTGGCCATTTTTCCGCTGGGGGGTTTTGGCACCCCGACCTTCGGGCGCTAATTTTTGGGCACGGCTATGCCCATGGCCTATTTTTGGCACACGGAGACCGCCCCCAAAGTCTCGGGCCATTCCGAGTCCGGACAGACTTCGCCCACCCCCCACAAGGCTATAGCCCACCGTTTTTGGCCATTTTGGGGTTTGGCACCCCAGAAGGGGCTAATGTGGGCGCGCTGTGCCCGTGGCCTAGCCCCCAGGTACTGCGGAGGCCTCCCGCAAAGTCTCCGGCCATTCCGAGTCCGGCGGACGAACTTCGCCCACGCCCCCCACGAAGGCTATAGCCCACCCGATTTTTGGCCATTTGGGGGGTGTTGGCACCCCGAACTTCGGATGCTAATTTTTGGGCGCAGCGGTACCCGTGGCCTATTTTTGGCACACGGAGGCCGCACGCAAAGTCTCGGGCCATTCCGAGTCCGGCGGACGAACTTCGCCCACGCCCCCCAACAAGGCCATAGCCCACCCGTTTTTTGGTCATTTGGGGGGTTTTGGCACCGCGACCTTCGGGCGCTAATTTTTGGGCGCGGCTATGCCCGTGGCCTATTTTTGGCACACGGAGGCCGCGCCCAAAGTCTCGGGCCATTCCGAGTCCGGCGGACGAACTTCGCCCATGCCCCCCACCAAGGCTATAGCCCACCCGTTTTTTGGCCATTTGGGGGGTTTTGGCTCCCCGAACTTCGGGTGCTAATTATTGGGCGCGGCTGTCCCCATGGCCTATTTTTGGCACACGGAGGCCGCCCGCAAAGTCTCGGGCCATTCCGAGTCCGGCTGACGAACTTCACCCACGCCCCCCAACAAGGCCATAGCCCACCCGTTTTTTGGTCATTTGGGGTTTGGCACATGACAACCTTGCTAATTTTTGGCGCGGCTATGCCCGTGGGCTATTTTGGCCACTACCGGGGCCAGCGCGAAAGTCTCGAGCCTTTCCGAGTCAGCGGACCCGAGACCGCCAGCCCTGACCAAGGCTATAGCCCACCACGTTTCTGGCCATTTGGGGTTTTATTTAGTACCCCGACCTTCGGGCACCAATTGTTGGCTGCGGCTGTGTCCGTGGCCCCTATTTAGGCCACGGAGGCCACCCCGCCAAAGTCTCGGCCATTCGAGAGTCAGTCGGACGAACTTGCCCCCCCGAGGCTATAGCCCACCCGATTTTAGCCATTTGGGGGTGTTGGCACCCGATTTCGGATGCTAATTTTTGGGCGCAGCCCGGTACCCGTGGCTATTTTTGCGCACCACCGGAGCGCCTGCCTTAAGTCTCGGGCCATTCCGAGGTCAGGCGGATGAACCGCCCACACCCCAACCTATAGCCAGCACCCCAGTTTTGGGCCATTTGGGGTTTTTGGCACCCGACCTTGGGTGCTAATTTTAAACTCGGCTGTGTCCGTGTCCTATTTTTGGCCTACGGTGGCCATCGCAAAGTTTGGCGGGCCATTCCGAGGTCAGTGGACGAACTTAGCCACGCCCCCACGAGGCTATAGCCACCCGATTTTTGGCCATTTTCCGCTGGGGTTTTGGCACTCCGACCTTAACCAGGGCGCTAATTTTTGGGCTCGGCTATGCACGTGGCCTATTTTGCCCCACTACGGGCGCCACCAAAGTCTCGGGCCATCCGAGGTCAGTCGGCGGGACAGAACTTCACCCACACCCCCACTTTGGGCTATGCCCGCCCGATTTTGGCCATTTTGCTGGGGGTTTTGGCACCCGACCTTCGGGTGCTAATTTTTAAGGTGCGGCTATGCCCAGTGGCCTATTTTGGCACAGACCGCCCGCAAAGTCTCGGGCCATTCCGAGTCCGAGCGGACCCGAACTTCGCCCACCCCCCACCAAGGCTATAGCCCACCCGATTTTTAGCCATTTTTTCCCGTGTGCAGGGAGTTTTGCTTTTGAACTACAGGCTAATTTTTTGGGTGCGGCTATGTCCGTGGCCTTTTTGTTTCGGAGGCGCCCCAAGTCTCCCATTCGGGTCAGTAGTGAGTTGGGCCGCCACGCGGACTCGGAATGTGAATTTGCGGGCGACCTCCGTGTATAAAAGTAAACAGAGCACAACAGCATAAAGTGCTTTTAGAAGATTCGGGTGCCAAAACCCCAAATCGTAAAAAGCGGGTGGGCTATAGCCTTGGTGGGGTGGTGAGATTCATCCACCGGACTCGGAATGGCCGAGACTTTGCAGGCGGCCTCCATGTGCCAAAAAATAGGCCACGTGCGCGCGCACGAAATTAGCACCCGAGGTTGGGTTAAAACCCCCAAATCGCCAAAAGCGGTGGGCTATAGCCTTGGTGGGCGTGGCGAGTCGTCCCGCGGACTCGGAATGGCCCGAGACTGCGGGCGGCCTCACGTGTGCCAAAAATGAGCCATGGATCTGGCCAGCCCAAAAATTAGAACCCGAAGTTCGGGTGCAGGCCGAATGGACAAAACAGGTGGGCTATAGTCTTTGTGGGCGTACAAGGCGAAGTTAAATCCACACTTGGACTTTCAGATAGCCCGAGGCATGGCGAGCTCGTTTATGAAAATGAGCCATGGGCTACAGCCGCGCCCAAAGTGGTACCCAGAGGTCGGGTGCCACAAAACCCCAAGAGTCGCGAAAAAGCGGTGGGCTCTGTGGAGCGTGAAAGCATCCGCCGGGCTTTCGGGTCAGCCAGTTCATGGCAGCTCCGTCAATAACAAAAATAGACACTGACCAGCCCAAGTGGGGCTCCCGAGAAGTTGAGTATAAACACCCCAAATGGACAAAAGCAGGTGAATATAATCTTTGTGGGGGCGTGGCAGGACCAAATCGCCCAGCATTCAGAATGACTCCAGACTGGTAACCTCCGTGTACCAAAATAGGCCACGGGCACAGCCATGCCCAAAATTAGGCGAAGGTTGGTTAAACCCCCAAATGGGCACGCTAATTACAGGCGCGGCTGTGTCCGTGGCCTATTTGCAGCACCTGGAGGCCACCATGAGAATCTCGGGCCATTTAGTCCGGCGGGGCGAACCGCCACGCCCCCTACCAGGAGCTATAGCCCACCCGTTTGGCAATTTGGGGGTTTGGCACCCCGAACCGGAGTGCTAATTTTGGGCGCGGCTATGCCATGGCCTATTTTTGCCACCACGGAGGCCGCCCTTGAGTCTCGGGCCATTTCGAGGTCCGGCGGGCGAACAGCCACCGCCCTACCAGGCACATAGCCTGCCGTTTGTCCATTTGGGAGGTTTGGCACCCGGACCTTGGGCGCTAATTTTTGGAGTGCGGCTGTGTAGTGGCCCTATGTGGCACCACGGACGCCGCAGAAGTCTCGGGCCATTCCAGTCAGAGACCGAACCGCCCTTCCCGCAAGGCTATAGCCACCCGTTTTTTAGCGATTTTGGGGTTTGGCGCATCAGCCAGTGCTAATTTTTGAAGCTGGCTGTGCCGTGGCTATTTTTGGCACGGGCGTCCGCAAGTCTCTCGGGCCGTTTCCGAGTCAGCGGATAAACCATCACGCCCGCCAAAGACTATAGCCCACCGTTTTTGGCCATTTGGGGTTTGCTTTTGAACTTCAATTCTTGCTAATTTTTGGGCGCGGCTATGCCAGTGGCTATTTTTGGCACGAGTACATGCAAATCTCGGGCCATTCCGAGTCCGGCGAGATGAACTTATTACGCGCCCCCACCAGGTATAGTAGTTTTTGGCCATTTGGCCCAGGGTTTTGGCACCCCGAACCCGGTGCTGGTACCGAAAACGGCTGTGCCGTGGCCTATTTTGTACCGCGGAGCCGCCGCCAAATCTCGGGCCATTCGAGTCCGGCCGGGCGAACATCTTACGCCCGCTTTGGTATAGCCGCCGTTTTTGGCCATTTGGGGGCTTTGCCTCGAACTTGATTTGCTAATTTTTAGAGGCTGGCGGTGCCCGTGCTTCCCCTAACCACACTCACGGAGACCGCCCCTTCAAAGTCTCGTGCCATTCCCTGAATCCGGCCAGGCGAACTTCACCACGCCCGCCATTCATAAGCCCACTGTTTTTGCCATTTGGGGGTTTTGCTTTGATGCCTTGAGCTAATTTTAAGTGTACCCAGACCCGGGTGCTAATTTTTAATGTGACTGTGCTTTCATCTAGCCTATTTTTGGCGCGGGGCGCCGTAGTCTGCGTTCCATTCGAGTCCGGCCCGAGGCCAGAACTTATCCCGCCCGCTTAAAGGCTATAGCCCACCGATTTTGGCCATTTTCTGCTGGTGGGTTTGGCACCCGACCGGGTGCTAATTTTTAGGCGAGCTGTGACCGTATTCTCGTAGGCATAAGGCCTCCGCAAAGTCTCGCGGGCCATTCCGAGTCCGAGCGAATGACGAACCGCCACCTTAGCAAGGCTATAGCGCGTTTTTGGCCATTTGGGTTTTGGCACCAGACCGGGTGCCAATTTTTGGGCGTGGCTGTGCCCATAGCTTTATTTTGGCACACGGAGCCGCGCAAAGTCTCTGGCCATTCCGAGGTCCGAGGCGGGCGAACTTCGCCACGCCCACTTTGAGCTATAGCCACGCGTTTTTGGCCATTTTGGGGTTTGGCACCCGACCTTCGGGTGCTAATTTGGGCGTGGCTGTGCCCGTGTCCCAATTTTGGCACGGGCGCCATAGAAATGCTCGTGCATTCTGCTCCGGCGAGACGAACTTTGCCGCCCCCACCAGGATATATCACCCGATTTTGCTTCATTTTTCATTTGGGGGGTTTTGGCACCCAGACCTTCGAGCGCTAATTTTTATGCGCGGCTGTACCCGTGGCCTATTTTTGGCGCCTGAGGCCACCCACAAAGTCTCGGGCCATTCCGAGGAGTCCGGCGGACGAACTTCGCGCGCCACCACAAAGGCTATAGCCCACCCGTTTTTGGCGTTTAGAGTTTTGCTTTGCCCAGACTTGGGTACCAGATTTTTGGGCGTGGCTGTGCCCATGGCCTATTTTGGCACACGGGGCGCCATGAGTCTCTGGCCATTCAGTCCGAGGCGGACAGACAGCAGCGCCCCCCACCCAGTATAGCCCACCCGTTTCCCAGCCATTTGGGGTTTGGCACCCGGCCTTCCAGGCGCTAATTTTTTTGGGGCGAATGGCTAAGTAGCCTATTTTTGCACCACGGAGAGGCCGCCCGCAAAGTCTCTGGCCATTCGAGGTCAGCGGACGGAGCCGCCACGCCCCCATGAGAATATAGCCCACCCGATTTTGGCCATTTTCCGCTGGGGGTTTTGGCACCCGACCTTGAGGCGCGCTGGTGCAGGGAGCTATGGCCGGGCCTATTTTTGGCACAGGAGGCCACCACGCAAAAGTTTCGAGACATTCCGAGTCCGGTAGGGCGAACTTCGCCCAAGCCTCACCAAGGCTATAGCCCACCGATTTTAGCCATTTTCGCTGGGGTTTTGGCACCCGACTTTGAGGCGCTAATTTTTGGGCCTGACTATGCCAGTAGCCTATTTGGCACAGGCCGCCACACGCAAAGTCTCGGGCAATTCCGAGTCGGCGGACGAACTGCGCCACGCCCCACTTTGAGGGCTATCAGCCACCAGTTTTTGGCCATTTTGGGGTTTTGGCACCTTCCCCCGACCTGTTTATTGCTAATTTACACAGGCGGCTGAGCCGATGGCCTATTTTTGCACCACGGAGCCGCCACCCAACGTCTCGAGCCATTCGAGTCCGGGCGGGCTGAACTTCGCCACGCCCCCACAGGCTATAGCCCACCCCGTTTTTGGCCATTTGGGAGTTTTGGCACCCAAGACCTTGATGCATGAGCTAATTTTTGGCGCGCTGTGCCGTGGCCTGGCCCACACAGCACACGGGCCGCCCGCAAAGTCTCGGGCCATTCCGAGTCCAGTAGTAAACTTAAGCCCACGCCCCCACCAGGCTATAAGCCACCCGATTTTAACCATTTTCCGCTGGGGTTTGTACCCAGCCTTCGGGCGCTAATTTGCAGGTGCGGCTAATGCCCGTGGCTTCTTGCAGCGCAGCGGAGGCCGCCCCAAAGTCTCGGGCCATTCGAGTCCGAGCGGGCCAGACATGGCGCCCACGCCAAGGCTATGGCGACCCGTTTTGGCCATTTGGGGTTTTAGCACCCAACCTTCGGGAGCTAATTTTTCAGGCGCGGTTGTACCGTGGCCTATTACAGCACACGGAGACCGCCCGCAAAGTCTCGGGGCATTCCGAGTCAGCGGACGAACTTCGCCACGCCCCCACCAGGCCCATAGCCCACCCGATTTTGTGTTTTTTCGCTGGGGTTTTGGTACCCCGACCTTCGGGAGCTAAATTTTGGGCGTGGCTATGCCCGTGGCCCCTATTTTGGTACATGGAGCCGCCATAAAAGTTTCGGGCCATTCGAGTCCAGCAGATGAAGACTTACTTACCTTACCAAGGCTATAAGCCACCCGATTTTGTCATTTTTCCGCGGGGGTTTGCTCCCGACCTTGAGCGATAATTTTTTGGAGCGGCTATGCCCATTATAATTTTGGCACGGAGCCGCCCCCAAAATCTCGGGCCATTCGAGTCCGAGCGGACCCGAACTTCGCCACGCCCCCCACAGGCTGCACTCCAGCCCACTTCCGTTTTGGCCATTTGTGAGGTTTTGGCACCCGAACCGGGTGCCTTGCTAATTTTAGCGCGGCTGTGCCAGTGGCCTATTTTCCCAGCTGCAGGCCGCCATGGTCTCAAGGCCATTCCGAGTCCGGCGGACGAACATCACCACGCCCCACTTTGAGGCTACTATAGCCCACCCGTTTTTGGCCATTTGGGGGCTTTGCACCCGAACTTCGGTTGCTAATTTTTGGGTAGTGCCATTAGCCCTATTTTGCTCACGAGACCGCCCGCAAGTCTCGTGCCATTCCTAGTCGTGAGATGAACCCACCACGCCCAGCAGAAATTTATAGCCGCTGTTTTTGCCATTTGGGGGTTTGCTTTCGACCGCCAGGCGCTAATTTTTAAGGCACGAACCCGAGGTGCTAATTTTTGAAAGCGCGGCTGTGCTCGTGCGCCCACAGCACACGGGCGCCCGCAAAGTCTCGTTCCATTCCAAATCCGGGCGGGCGAACTTACCACGCCCCCGCCCAAAGGCTATAGCCCACCGATTTTGGCCATTTTCCTTTCGGGGTTTTGGCACCCGACCTTGAAGTACAGCTAATTTTTGGGCGTTGCTGTTCCCGCGGCCTTTTTGGCACCACGGAGGCGCCCGCAAAGTCTCGGGCCATTGATCGAGTCCGAGGCGGACGAACTTAAGCACGCCCCCACCAAGGCTATAGCCCGCCGTTTTTGGACATTTTTCCGCTGGGGTTTTGGCACCCCACGACAACCAGATTATTTATTTTTGGTGACTGTGCCGTCTTCTTTTTAGCACCACGGAGACGCCCGCCAAAGTCTCGTGCCATTCCGAGTCAGTAGGACGAACTTAACACGCCCCACAAAGGCTATAGCCCACCATTTTTGGCCATTTGGGGGGTTTGCTTCCCGACCTTGATCGCTAGTTTTAAGTGCGGCTGTGCCCGTGGCTGTTTTTGCACATAGGCCATTTACATTAAGTCTCGGGCCATTCCAAGTCCGGCGGACGTGAACACGCGCCCCCACCAAGGCTATAGCCCACACCCGATTTTGGCCATTTTCTGCTGGGGTTTGCTTTTAAACTTCGGGTGCTAATTTTTGGGCGCAGCTGCCCGTGGCCTATTTTTGGCACATGGAGGCCGCCCGCAAAGTCTCTGGCCATTCCGAGGTCCGAGGCGGGCCCAGCCGCCCACGCCCCACCAAGGCTATAGCCACCCGATTTTGCCATTTTCCGCTGGGGTTTTGGCACCCCGACCATGGGCGCTAATTTTGGGAGTGGCTGTGCCCGTGGCTATTTTTACACCGTGGGCCGCCCCCAAAGTCTCGAACCATTCGAGTCCGTGGCCAATTTAAGCACGCCCCCACAAGGCTATAGCCCACCGTTTTTGGCCATTTTGGGGTTTTTGTACCCATCATCGGTGCTAATTTTTGGAAACTGACTGTGCCCGTGGCCTATTTTTGGCACACGGAGAGTATTACATGGC